>JAECMU010199937.1:0-14910 GCA_016106625.1 Dracogyra subfuscus
CCTTTGCTGCTTTTCTCTTTCACTTTAGACCAAGCCATAATTTAAAATGGGCCGATGTGTTGTCGACCAAATATTTCTGTCTTTTCTTTTCTATAATTGTATGAAATAATATTAATAATAAAATGAATAAAGAACTGTGCTTGGTTGCCTGTATGATATATACAAAGAAATAAACAATTTTCAACACTCATTTCATTGTATATAAAACATCCATTGTTGCTAATAAAAAGGAGTAGCCTATGGCGTGGGTTTCCTCTCATTATATGTGGGGTTTTAGCCATATAACCATTCATAAGAAATATGTTGAGTTTATAATTAAATAAAAAAAAGATCTTTCTTTTAGTTAGTGGTTGTCATGTGTATATTGTGAAGTGAATGTGTGTACATATTTACATTTATTGTGTAAATCCCAAATACTTCATGTGTATATGTGTGTGTGTGTGTGTGTGTTCCTTTATATTATGTAGCCCTCCTATGCCGTTGCTGAACGGCCAGAGTGTAAATAAATTATGTTCTGTTTTGTTAGTAAAAGAGATGTAAGAGTGAGCTCTGTTGTCTAGTGGATAAACTACTGGACAGTCAAGCTGATGATCCTGTCAAAACTGGCTCACGCTTTCATTCATTTTTCTTATCTGTCATCCTTTGCCTATCATTCTCATTATCATAATATAAATACAAATTTCCAATTTCTCACACAATTTCAATCTGTTTCGACACTGCTGATGGGAAATGGCAGGTGTGTGGCATGGATAGCCAGCACATGTCACAATTGGAGATACAGGGACTGGGATGTGGAGGTGGATAGTGAAAGAAGTTGAAAAATAGGAAGAGTTGCCAGATCAGGAAGAAATTAGGTGGAATTCAAAGCAGAGAAAGGAAATTAGGAGGAGGAGAAGAAACAAAAAAGAGAGGTGTCTAGTTTGTGTCTTTACACCTCCCGATTGAACTGTCAAAACTCACTGAGACCCAGTCAGGCAAAACACCCAAGCACATTCACTCATTATTGGTGACATTGGTTTTCACCGAGCCTACATTTTGCAGGATTTTTTTCATAGGTCAGTTATTATGTAGAATATCTGTTGGAGTCGAGTTCTTTTTACCTTTTTTATTCTCTTTCAATATGTGGGGCGGGACATAGCCCAGTGGACCCATTGAGCTATTTCTCATTCCAACCAGTGCTCCACAACTGGTGTAACAAAGTTCATGGTATGTACTATCCAGTCTGTGGCATGGTGCATATAAAAGATCCCTAGCTGCTAATAAAAAAAGAACAGCCCATGAAGTGGTGACAGCGCTTTCCTCTCTCAATATTTGTGTGATTGTTAACCATATGTCTGATACCATATAACTGTAAATAAAATGTATTGAGTGTGTCATTAAGTAAAATATGTCCTTGCTTCCTTCTTTCAGTACGCCTTAGCCTATGCCTTTCTCAAGCTGGTCAACTACTCATTTTTCTTCTGGTTGCCATTCTACCTCCATAACTCATTCAACTGGGAAGAGACTGTTGCAGATAAGATATCAATATGGTATGACGTTGGAGGAATTATAGGTAATACTCTGCTATAATCATCACTATATTAAACTTAATAACTGAAAGAAAATTTTAAATCTTATGCTCTTAAAAAGGAAAAGTGCAATAATGTAATCTATCAACAGACCCCCCATGCCCTGAAATTTATGTATACTTTTAGTATTCAATATTATACAAATTTGATTCCTTTCTAAATTAAGTAATTGAAAAGTCTGAATTGTATGATTTTTCTACACTATTATCTCATTGCTGTTGTATATAGCTATAATAATCCATATCTGTCAGTGTAATAGGTTAAAAAACAAAAAAAACATTGATCATTCATGGTCTCCAGAAAGATGATTGCTTGGTACAGATCAAGTTCGACTTTCATCTCAAGTTACCCATTTTTGACAAGAGTTATAGTCCTTGAACTTAGGAGATATGAAAATGTGTTTTCCTGACTTTTTTTTCTTTTCTTTTTTTCTTGATGCTGAAATTTTATGTATAGCTTTATCTTGTACTGCTACAGATCAAATTTGATTTTCATGGTGATTGACAATTTTTGTCACAGAGTTATGGCCCTTGAATTTAAGAATTAGCTGTATTTTCAGAATGCTTGTTATAATTAAAATGTTTTAATTAAAATTAATACAGTGGAACTTTGTATGCATTGCAGGTGGAACAATTGGAGGATTCATATCGGTGAGTACAGTACTGTATGTAACAATATATTATTATAAACAAACTGCAAATGTAACATGATTCCAAGCTTCTGAGAACCCTAGATATCGGGTCGGAAGCATAAGGTTATAAAACAGAATTCAAACATATCTATATTCATTTAATACAATTCCAGTAGAATCTTGAATTGTTTTTTTCAAATTCAGTGCCTGATTATAATTAATTGGTTGTAGATAGATAAATATGGGTCCTTATTGTAGTGTACTGTAGGCCCAGGTACTCACTGGGTAAATCTCATGAGTACCTTAAAAACTACTAAAAATTGACATCAGTTTTTACTTAATGTAAAAAGAAATCTTTTTCACCATTAAAGCTGTTTTTGATCATTTAAATTAGGAATATTTACATTTTATTATTTAGAATGTTAATTTCCGTACACCTGAATTGGTTCTGGTCATTCAGGTTTTTTCAATACTCCAAAATTTATTCTAAAATTCTAAAAATGCACATTCGTCTGAGAAATAATGGTTATCGAGACAAGCTCTAGTTAATTTTATACCGTATTTCCCGGTTTAAACATCACAGACTTAATTTAGCTTCTATCTGTTATAACCTTATCGAAATGTATGTTACAGGTTACAGGTTTGTAGATTAACCAAACTTTATATAAATATAGTATTTCAGTATTCACATTCATAAATTATTTTATTATTTTTACTTTACACCTTTTAATTTTTGGATCATCATGAAAGGTGTATCTTATATGTATCTTGTATGTGCTTTTATTTAGTTTCAAAATGTATATTTTAGTAATATGTTTACATGTTGACAAGGGTGGGCTTTAGATCAGTCAGTTGAGTGCTCACTTGGGGTGACCGTGTCTCAGGATTGAATCACTCAGTGGATCCATTCAACTAATCAGGTGTTTTCTCGTTCCAACAAGTTTCAACCAGTGCACCACAACTGGTCAAAGGTTGTGGTATGTGCTTTCCTGTATATAAAGTGCATATAAAAGATCCCTTGCTACATTAGGAAGAATGTAGTGTGTTTCCTCTGATGACTATGTGTCAGAATTACCAAATGTTTGACATCCAGTAGCCGATGATTAATTAATCAATGTGCTCTAGTGGTGTCGTTAAACAAACCCAACTGTAACTTTAATTTCAGGACCGTCTTGAAAAGCGGGCTGTTATTGTTATTCCAATGCTCGTCTTTGCTGTCCCTTCTCTGTTTGGTTACGCTCGTAAGTATTCTGCAACTCTTATTGCAGTTGTTATTTAACCCTATAGTCCATTCCATCATTTTATTAAAATGTTTTTTGTAAATAATTTCAGTTTGGTTTGACATAAGAAGAAAAGTAAAAGTGTTTTGGAAATAACAAATAAATGCAATTTGTGTGTGCAATTTACAAATCAATTGGCTCGAAAATAAATAACTTGTAAATTACGTAGTATGAAAAGAAAATTCTATTACATTTTGGGTGTTCTTAAAATTCTATTCTAATCTATTCTATTCAATTCCTATTACAATGGCAAATTTAGAACATCTAATTTAGTTGTGATTTTGACATTTTATTCTGCGTTTTCCCCAATTTTGAAAGTTAAAAGGCTAAAGTAGGAATTTTAAATAAAATATATTATCAAAATAAAATAAAATTAGCAAATACTGAAAATGGATATGTAAATAATTTAGGCACAGATGCATGTAAAATAATTTCTATATGTTGGTATAAAAGGTTTTGGATTTAATATAAATTAAAATATTAACAAAATCTGTATCAATTTTTAATTAATTCAAATGCTTGTAAATGCAGACAAGCAATGCTATGCTGTCATAAATACTAGTAAGGGTCAGATCTATGTAATAGTTCTTCCATAACTGAAAAAGATGAAAATGTTTTAGATTGTGTAGATGATTTCTAGTACACATAAAGTATTTAGTTTTATGTTTTTCAGACCAGTTATGGCGATTAATGCAACACGGTATATACATTCTACATTTCACAATATTCTACACACAAAAAAGTGAACCATTCATTGTATGCATTTTTTAACTCCAACCTAAAGCAATATACTTTTTAAATCAGATCCAATAGACAAAAATAATAATGTGGCTAAAGTAACATAATAAACATCATCGATATCTATCTAGAAATCCTCAATCTTAAAGGTGATATGTCAGAGTTACAATAATGGCGATTCCACCCCAAAATATTGATTAATTTTTTGTTCGAAACATGAAGTTTATATAAAAGATTTCAACAAAATAATTGCATTTACTAGACTAGTAGAAAGAAATGGGGAATCTTGAGTGTGCCATACTCATTAACTAGTGACATCACTGCTTTATGTGTTCACATTCAACATAGTATGTTTTTTCAATAATTGTTTGCAGACAACCGACAAAGAAACAAAGATGGTGACCATGCTATATTTAACCAGAAAATATTCCGCGACCCTCTAATCATCCTGTTAAAGACTTTTAAAAATTATTATTCTTGAGATCATTATGGAAAAATTATATGTGGGATCGATTATTTAGTAGTTATTTTTTGTAAATAAATGAAAATAACAACATATTGTAGTTTCAACTTTGTCATAGGACCTTTAAGATAAATCCGAACAATATGAATCTTTGACTATTCTAATTCTGTGCAAAATCTGTCTTCCTAATTTTAGCAGGACCCCATACATATTTCAAAGGCACAGTTATAACTAGTACGCTGACAAATAAAATTACAGGAATTCACTGGCAAAATTAAACATTTAATAACAAAAAGTCCTGTCACACATTTCATGAATCATTGGCAGATGTGGCCTTATTTAAAGCACCATTCTAAGTTAGGTGCAATTTGAACACTTGATATGGTGAGATGCTATTTGGTATACAACTGCCTGCCATTTTAAAACACATGAATGTGTAGACAGGTTATCTTTCATTGGAAATTGGAATTATGTCTAAAATATTATATTTAAAAATAATGTTTTTCAGATTCTCCAGCTACACTACTTGAAAACTCTGTCATCCTAGCTGTCACAGGGTTTTTTATTGGTGGAGTGTCCAACATCATCAGTGCTGCCATTGCAGCAGATCTAGGTATGTCACTACTAAGACACGTTTAAATTACTTTGTCTGACAATTCTCTTATTGTTGTAGGTTTTAGTACATCTGTATAGTAAAACAGTTGCCTAGTCAACATTTCTTTTGCAGAAGATTATAGTATATGATTTCGTGGCAGATTTTGATATGTCATATCATGGCACATTTTGATGTGTCATATCATGGCAGATTTTGATATGTCATATAAAATGGCAGATATTGTTTTTCATATCATTGCAGATTTTGGAATATCATATGGCAAGATTTTGGAATATCATATAAAATGGCAGATATTGTTTTTCATATCATGGCAGATTTTGGAATATCATATCATGGCAGATTTCTGAATGTCATATAAAATGGCAGATATTGATATTCGTAACCTGCCAGACTGTGGAATAATACTATATATAAAGTGGCAGATTTTGATATGTCACACAATGGCAGATTTTGGAATGTCTCCAGAGGAACACATTTGTTTAATTTACTGCTTCACTAGATTTTAATACGTCAATACAGTGTTTTTGTGATATAGGCATTACATATTTTTAGATACAGAGGAACTACCTCAGCAAAATATTGTAAGGTGGAAGGGTGTACAAAAATGTCCAATTCAAAGATGGAAATGACTTCTCTTTTTTAAAAGAATTAAAAACTGTGTAGAGTCATGGGGAAAATAGGGGCTGTTAGTGAGCTATTCAGCAAGGAACAAAAGTTAACACTTTAATTTTATTAATGACACCACCAGAACACTTTGATTATCATCATCGGCTATCAAACATCTGGTAATTCTGACATATAGTGTTAGAGGAAAGTCTACTACATTTTTAAAGCCCGTCTTAGATGGGTCGTATTTTAGGGTATGACATTGTTTGTCTGTCCGTCTGTCCATTTCTTTTATTAAGGATCATCAAACCTTTCCTGCAAGTACAACTTGGGATTGCGTTGTGTCATGTACCATAACGAGGTCACTGTCACCTACATTTCACACATTTCTGTACATTAAAGGAAATGCTTGTCCGGACCATATCTTCCTAAGTTATGAATTGATTTAGGTTTATGAAACTTTATATGCAACTACAACTTGGCATATCATGTACCTCACTGGTACTCTTGTTCCGTTAGCAGCAAATAATCTTTTATGTGTGCTTTTCCACAGATAGGACAGTACATACTACAAACTTTAATATAGCAGCCGTGGGGTACTGGTTGGAGAGGGTGTCTATTGAAGGGGTTCCATCTTTCAGCCCAAGCTCCTCAGGCAAGTGCTCTACAAACTACGCTAGATGAATTCCCTCAAGGAAGGACAGGAATAAATGTGAGGCAGTGCTAAAATGTGGAATTCAAAAACAATATCAGCTGACTTTGCACTACATAATTGCTGGATGGTCTCCTGATTTGATTTTTTCGTTGTTTAGGTCGACAGGGTCCTATACAGGGAAATTCTGAAGCTCTGGCAACTGTTACTGGGATCATTGATGGAACAGGAAGTGTAGGAGCAGCTATTGGCCAGGTAACTCTTGTACTATATTTTTAGTATATTAAATAGATTTTGTTATCAAAATATGGGATCGGAATTTAGCTCAATCAGTGAAATTCCTGGTTGAGGTGCTTGCATTGCAAGATCGAACTACCTCAAAACTCCATTCAGCTGTTGTGTTTTTTTATCATTCCAACCAGTGCACCACAACTGTACAAAGGCTGTGGTATGTGCTTTATAGTTGTTTCTTTTTAAAAAGTAAAATTATTCTGCCTTTAAATTTACATTTTTGCATTTAGCTTTCAAAAACCACATATGGTAGGACAACAGAACTTCAGTCCCACACTCAACAGTCACATGTGAACATCATTGATAATGGTCAAAGGTCAAGGCTATGGACTGTTGTATCTTCTAAACCAATACATTTCTGAATGGTGGTGTATGTTTAAAAAAAGTTAAAGTTTGTTTTGCTTAACAACACCACTGGAGCACATTGATTAATTAATCATCAGCTATTGAATATCAAACACTTGGTAATTCTGACTCATAATCATCAGAGAAAAACTGCTACATTTCTCCAAATGCAGCAAGGGATCTTTTATATGCACTTTCCTTGTTTCTGTAATTAGAGTTTTTAACAGTAAAATAATGAAATATGGCATTTGTAACTATGATACTGAAAATAAGATATGTCTACTACTTTATTTCTTCTATATTGGTGTTAACTGATTCTAAACAAATATATACCAGTATGCATTCTTTTGTACCTGATACTGGCTTTTATTATAATTTTTAATATTACCTATCTGTGATATTGGTATTATTTGCATAGTTCTTTACACTGTGTTTTTCTTTAACTGTTGAATTTTTATCTTGATGTAAAACATCATTTAATGTTTCACATTTATCATAGTTTTGACCCAGTAGCCAATGTATTTTTCATGCTGGGGTGTCATTAAACATTCATTCATTCTTTGTTAAAATTATTGACTATCACAGTATGCTTAATAAATGTTCAAAAGATAACATCTCACGAGAATGTTGTTTTATTTTGTTATGTTTGCTTTATTTCAGATTCTGGTGCCAGTTATACAGCAACGTTTAGGGTGGCAGGCAGTTTTTATACTTTTTATGATAGCTGTAAGTTTGGGGTGGATTTTGATTTTTCTTCCCTGGGTGTGTCAGTATTTCACATTTAAAATTTGTTTTTAACCGGGTAATTTATGTAGAAAACTCATAACATAATAATACATTTCAGTTAAGCACAGTGATATCTTTTTAGTTGTTTTGAGATTTTGTTGTGCATATCGCGATCAATTGTGGGTGTATTTGAGAGAGAATATATATGTGTTTTGTTGCATTTTTCTTAATGTCTATCTAATTGGGAAAAGTAAAAATATAAATATATGGGGGTGTAAAGTTGAGATTTTATTCTGTTACATGTACAAACACACACACACACACACACACACACACACACACACACACATATATTAAAATACAGTGAAACCCCTCTAAACTGGAATCCCCTCAAAATGGGACGTTTTCTTAGGTCCCTTGATTTAGCACCACTTTTAGCAGTAAATTGTATCCCACTAAACCGAAAAACCCTCTAAACTGAACACCAAACAAACAGTTTGGTCCCAATGTGTCAATTTAGTATAATTCTTACCCATGAAAACTGAATTACCAAACCGCTACCAGTCATTATGGTGCCACTAATTGCACCTAATGTCACTCCAGCTGGATTACCTGTCTACAAACATATATTGTGCACATATTAGGGTTTGCTGGTATCAATGTAATCACTGTTACACACGTGTAGATAAATGTTCTGTGCGGCAACTGGTAACCGTGTAGAAACGTCCTTTACAGAACCGGTATGGTTTTGGTCCTTTATGTGTTCACTGGCTTCCCTCCTACAAAATGTGCCGAACAGACCCTCATGTTTGCAATAACATTAAAATCGTTGTGGCCTCCCATTGCTCTTGTCCCCCAATTTGCAGGTACAGCTATTTTGGCGAGATCCCGCACAAATTCGCAGTTTGTGTCCTCGAGTAAACCCGCAATGAGCACATATAATCTTAGAGAGGAAATCAGCTACATTTTTCCATTAGTAGCAAGGGATCTTTTATATGCAGTATCCCAGACAGGATATTCTGGTTGTAGTGCACTGTAAGCAATGAGAAATAGCCCATGAGCCCACCGACCGGGATCAATCCCAAACAGACCACTAGAACACATGGATTTATTAATAATCGACTATTGGATGTCAGACAGTTGATAATTTTGAGTCTTAGAGAGGAATCCTGCCACATTTTTCTATTAGTAGCAAGATATCTTTTATATGCATTATCCCACAGATAGGATAGCACATACCAAGGCCTTTGACATACCAGTCATGCTGTACTGGCTGGAACAAGAAATTGCCCAATGGGCCTACCTATGGGGAATGATCATAGACCGACCATCAAGCGAGCACTTTGCCACTAGGCTACATCCTGCTCCAGTATATCAAAGGCTGTAGTATGTTCAGTCCCCTCTGTGTGAAATGTGTATATAAAATACACCTTGCTGCTATTGGAAAAACGTAATGGGTTTCTTCTAAGACTGTATGTCACAATTACTTAATTTTTTTTATATTAAGATAATGAGAATGATAGATGAGAACGATGAATGAATGTTAGTCAATGATTAAAATATCAATGTGGTGTTAAACAAAACTGTTTTAACTTTTCTCACTCAAGACTAGGTATTACAAGTATTATATGTTATACACCTAATAGCAATGTATTATATAGTTTCCTTTTATAATCATCAAACACATTTCTATGAGATCGGTTCCTCTTGTCAATAATGTTAATGTGTACTAATAAAACTGATATAAGCAGCATATCAACACATCCAGGAAGTATACCAATAAAAAGTGTGGCATCTCACATTTAATATACCTGCAAAAAAAATCGAGGGGGTATCATGCACCATGTACAAGATTATATAAATGTTTTTATTAGCAACCCACAATTTTTTGCTGAAAATCGCTGTTCCATTTTGGGGGTTATTCTATGCTCGTTTTAACCATTTGTGTATACTACATAACAACTGTATAACAAATAAAAATGTATTTATTTATTGGAAATGAATAGTACTAGTAGTATTTACACAAATATTCAATGTCACATAGCCTGTTACAAACACAGGTATGTTTACTCTATACATATTTATCAGTGCACCTCAAACTTTGACACAGAACTTTGTTCTTTAGTATAATGTAACCTACATGCTGTTTACTATTCTGTTGTTTTTATTTCAGATATGTTTGACCGCAGTGTGTATTTTCCCCATGTTTGTTCGAGAGTTGAGGTCGCTGTGTGCCAATGTATCGTTTTCCTGGCACAGAGGTTTACACAGGAAGATTGTGGTTTTAGTTGAACAACCAGAACCCAATACTCACTCCGATTCAGAATAAGCTGAAATTGGTTTCCTTTTCAACTGCAAGACTGTGAAAAACTCCAAGGGAGATTACTGGAAATGCTCCCTTGGATTACTTTTAAGGGGAAATTACTGAAAGGCTTCTGAAAGTTATGGGCCTTGAATTGCTTTTTTACAAATTGGTGCCAATTTGCTTATATTAGTGCTATACTCTGACCAGTTCACAAAGTGAACTTGAACCAACAGGATTTTATTTCTAGTCATAATAACTTTTCTTTCTTATTCCTTTTTGTTTTAATTATAAGAATTATTTAGAAAAATAGAAATACTTTTACCTGCTTTCCAGATAGTTTGTTCTCTGGACTTTTCGTCCACAGACTATTCGTCCACCATACAATTCGTCAATGTACAATTCATCTACCCACCTCGGACAATTTGTCCACTCGATTTTAACATTTAGACCAATAAATCTAAAATGTTGTTTCTTAGCCATTAAAATGGTCAATTATTTTTGTTTTGTGGTAAACTACTAGTATAAGAAACAAACTAAATTTTACTGGCACTGTCAACTTGTTATTGTCTGTCTGTGTCCATTATAGTACTTCAGTGATATGTTGCTATTCAAATTTCTCTTCAAATGCACCGATAATTCTTACATATTATCTAGAAACAAAGCTAGCAACAAAACTAACATTTCTTCATTTATGTCAAAAATACCATAACGTGACGTCATTTGAGGTTGCCAACCAATAAACAATGATATTATGTCCATTCCGCTACCAGGTTCCAGCTTAGTTCTAAATTTAACTATAAAAAGTATAGTGGACGAATTGTCTAAGAACAATTTGTTTTTGTCGACGATTTGTCTCGAGTTCATCAATGGAAGAAACGTCCAGATGATGAATCGTTTGCATCCCCTTTAGCCCAATGTGCTTCGAAAATTATGGGTCGAGATACAATTTTTTTTATTTTTTATTTTTTTTAATTTAAAGACAAATTTTATTTGGTTGTGACTATGGTATGCAATGTGTATGGCTATGCTAAATACTAATTAGGATAATCATACAATTTAATGATGATTTGCTTGGTGGCAGTCTGCCTTTCCTTAAACACTTTTGTGATATTTTGCACAGTTGATTTGCTCATCCTATTATCAAAGCTTTTTTGCTATAATTTGCACACATAGTTCTCAAAATGTAACCAGAAAAGAAAATGGGACTTGAATATGTAGAGAACAACAAAAGAAATGCAAATTTTAATTTATAGTCCTTTCCACAGGGAACGCCTTTTTTCATACTATGTAATTTACTTATTTACTATTTTTTAACTTGCATGCAAAAAATTGTTTTGTTATTTAAAAAAGACTTTTACTTTTTTCTTTAGTCAAACTAAACTGAAATTAGTTACACAAAAAAATTTCAGTTTAAATCCCATTAGTTTTGTGTCTTATTAAAATGATTTGTCTTTCTGAACATTTTAGTCCCGTTTTCACAGTTATTTACAAAGTTAATTGTATGATCACAAATATACACATATATATATATTGAATTATTTGAATTTCTTTCTTTTTTTCGTTCAGTATATTTTAGACTAATTGAAAATAACTGTCAGATGCTAATTAAATAGCTGATGAATATATTCCTGTAGGAACAAGGGCAGGACAGATCCCATTAGTGAAGTATTCATAGACTAATAAATAATAACTAAGTCACATGCCAATTAAATAGCCACTGCATTCTATATTGTATAAACTGGGATGAGATGGAGCCCAGTGGTCACATATTAGCCTGATGAACAATGAGCTAGAATCAATCCCAATCAGTTAGGTTATTTGACCATTTCTTGTTCCAGCCAGTGCTCCACAACTGGTATAACAAAGACAGTGGTATGTATGTAGTAGTGTTGGTATAAAGTGCTTCTACTGGTAGTAGCTAGTGGGAATTTCCCTATCAGCTCAGTTGGTTGAGCATCCATGGTTCGAATCCCTTCAGTGGAGGTTGATTTTTTTTCTGTTGCATTTTGGATGTGTTCTTAACACAAGAAAACAATTATTACCCAGTCAGGACCCATACCATTTCAACTGCCTGTGGCTCACAGCTCCATGATGTAGCTTCACTTATGTAGTAGCGTTGGTATAAAGTGCTCTTACTGGCAGTAGCTTGTTGGAATTCCCCTATTAGCTCAGTTGGTAGAGTGCTGAACCTGCGTATTGAGAGGCCATGGTTCGAATCCCCTCGGTGGAGGTTGATTTTTCTGTTACATTTTGTGGTCCTCTACAGTTACTGCATTCTAGCTTGGAAACCAAGTGACTAACATCGCAGTCAGGACCCTCACACGTAGTAGAAAGTGGTATGTACTATCCTGTCTGGAATGGTGCATATAAAAGATCCCTTCCTGCTGATCAAAAAGAGTCGTGGGTTTCTTCTCATAATCTGTGTTGTCCTTAACCATGTATTTTGCCATTTTGCCAAAATGTGACTAGTTTCACTAAATATTCAGCAATGTTCCATATGTTACATTGTATCTTGCCTTTTGATTACATAAAATTTATTTATTTAATTTGTTTGTAAGTTTAAATTTCAAAATATACATTCCGTACAACAGTAGTTACAATGTACAAGGCTACCTCCTATTAAGTCGCAAGATTATATTAATATTATTCTTTTAGATGCACATAGCTTGTATAACGATGTTGTAATTTTGATATTTAAAAAGATTACTTTATATTTTTGTGAAATATGATTGGATACAATAACTTTATGAAATATTTAATATGCAATTTTTGTTTAGTATTATAAATGTTTCAATAAAACCATATTTTTCTATTGGTATATGTTTTTATTTGTTGATTCACAAGCTCGGGTCCTAACAATAAGTGTAGGACCTTTCATCACCTATATTTGGTTGCACTTAACAATTCTAATTTTAAGAAAACATTACATGTGTTAGAACATTATGTTGGTTACTACAAATAGAACAAAAATCACCTGACCTACTTTTTTCTTGACTTTTTCAATATAATTATACACTATTATATATATATAATATACTCCCAGAAAAAGGTTCCTGTGCATGAATTGCACAATGTATAATATAATATGACTTTAACACATTATTCAAATTGAAAGAAATAAGAGAATGTGGAATTGTAGACCAAAGTTAATGCACTAATGGTGTAATAATGTCTGTTATTTTATTCAAATGTGGGATTGAATGTCGGTCATGTTGAACTTGTAATGTGGTCAACAGAGGGTTTTGGTTGCATTCACTATTTGTTGTTACCAGTTTTGTGATCTCTTTATTGTTTTTTCATTAGTATATTCATAAACATTATGAGACAAATTTGCACAATTATTGTTTGTCCACACCTTCCGGTACATTGTGTATACAGTGAAACCTCTGTTAACCAGAACCCCTCAAACCCGGACGTTTTTCATGGGCCCTTTTTAAATATCTGCACATAAGAGAATCTCTCTAAACTAGATACCTATTAAAACCAGACTTTTTACTTTGTCCAGAGGGTGTCCAGTTTAGAGGAGTTACTAGTATTTACAATATTTGTTTAAAGTGACTCTCCGAGTTTCACATCTTGTTTTGGGGGATTTTTTTAAATATAAAGATTTATATAAAATTGGCCATAAAAGTAATAACAGAATAATTTCATTTACTGGAAATTAATTAAGCATGACCTGAATTGTATTGCAATCAAAAAAGGCACCTGGCAAATAATGTCTCTACGGGTATTCAAGTACTTGGGCACGGGTAGAGTCCAGCAAGACTAGTCTATTCACAGGACTCTGGTACCCGCGCAAGGAATAGGATAGGATAACATTTTAACGTACCTATATCCAATTAAGGTTCAAGCACTGTGCAAGAAAGAACATTCTCATTTAATCATAATTCATTCATCATTTCACCATATGTTTGCAGCCGGTTACATTAGAGGGCTATGACAGTGTCTACAATCCAGGGTGGAATATTCCCTGATGTATGGAAAATTGCTAGAGTAACCCCAATATTTAAAAACAGTCCTACCTCCACTCAAGAAGATAAACGTCATGCAGAAAACTACAGACCAATTTCTGTTCTACCATTACTTTCAAAAATCATAGAAAGGCATGTTAACTCGGCCCTGTATACCTATCTCAAAGAATACGACCTTCTCTGCCCATCTCAATCAGGCTTTAGACCTGGATATTCTTGTGAAACAGCTTTACTAAACATGGTCAACTCATGGCAACAATTTATAGACAAATGCCTTTTAGTCTCGGCTACTCTTGTTGACTTTAGAAAGGCATTTGACCTTGTGAACCATGATATACTTTTACAGAAACTTCAGCTGTATAAATTCAGTAGCAACTCTTCTAAATGGATTAGGTCTTATCTTAGCAGCAGGAATCAAATAGTGGCCATTGGCAATAATCAGTCTAAACCAATGAGCATAACACATGGAGTGCCACAAGGATCAGTATTAGGTCCTCTATTATTTGCCATTTTCATTAATGATCTTCCTTTATATATAGATAAATCATTAGCTGATTTATTTGCTGATGATTTAACATTGACACATTCTGCAAATGATATAATTGCATTACAAAAACACATCAGTCACGATATGAAAGAGGTCAACAGATGGTGTTGTGAAAACAAAATGATTCTTAACAAAAACAAAACTAAAATAATCTTATTAGGAACTCATAAA
>JAECMU010199949.1:0-14080 GCA_016106625.1 Dracogyra subfuscus
ACATGGGGCTGTACTATTAAAATTCACTTCAGGAATGATGTACAACTGGCCTCGGTGGCCTAGTGGCTAAGTCGCCGGACAACAGGCTGGTAGGTACTGGGTTCGCAGCCCGTTTTAAGAGCTAGTTTTAAGGACTCATTGGGTAGGTGTATGGCCGCTACACCCTCTTTTCTCTTTCACTAACAATAACAACTAACCCACTCATTTCTATTCTGTCCTGGACAGACAGCTCAGATAGCTGAGGTGTGTGCCCAAGACAGGCGTGCGCTATAACAGCTTGCTCTGAATGTGCACGTTAAACAATATTGAAAATGAAAAAAAATAAAAATAATGTACAGCTTGAGTTTTTCGCCTTGGAGCAGTGTGGAGGAAATAGGTGTAGGTGTATCATGAGATCTAGAGTGAATGAAAAAGAAGGGTATTGTTAGTTTTATTTCTCTTTTTCATTTTAGGTTGGCTGGTTGATTACAAAGGCAAATGGTCTGGTGATATTTTGAGAAGGATGCCTTCGATATTACGAAATGTATCAGGTATACCATTTTATATTGCTATACATTTAGCAGCAAGGGATCATATATATTCACATTTACATTCTTCTTGACTTCCATTAAAATGATTGTTTGCTTTACAAATAACAAATATCACTTTGTTTTTAATTCAGATGTTTCTTTCCCTATTACAGTTTTTCAGTTAATATGAACCATTTATGAAATCCATCGACACAGTTTTTTAAATTATTTTATGTAAATATCTGTACCGTTGTACAAAAACTCCCTAAGATTAAATATTTGCATTTTCATTTGTATATTGGTTTATTTCGGTATTGGTGTATAATGATAAAAAAAATATAATAATCATTTATTTTTACATTTATTGGTTTTTAAAATAGAAATTCATGATCGAATTGAACCACATTTAATATTTATGAGCATGTATTACACATATATCAATTTTAAGTTGTCATAGTGTATTGTGAAATATGCTTTGTTTTATTTTAGATCGGTTCATCACTAAAGAAGGTCGAGCTTTGTTTGATTTTTCGCCTACAGGCAAGCAGTTAGAAGGTAAGTTCTGTTTTAAATGGGATTATTTTTAATATGGCGGGCAGCATAGCCCAGTGGTACAGTACCCGCCTGATGCGTGGTCAGTCTAGGATCGATCCCCGTCAGCTAACCGCTGGGGGTTTTCTCGACATAACCATATGTCCGACACCGATATAACCGTACTTATAATGTGTTGAGTGCATCGTTAAACAAACAAACAAATTATTTTTAATATAACTTAATACTGTCATACAATTTCAGTCGACAGATGTTTTCGACATCCATTTGTAACTACAGATATTTACGAAATTTATCATTCGGCCTGAACAGGATAAAGCAGATATCCAATGTCATTAACTAGTTATTATCCTTATCCTGCAGACCATAAAAATTAAGGTGAAAAGCTATTATTTCTGTTATTTCAACCATATTGTACGATGACCTAGAGGTCAAATGAGCAATTTTGTAATGTAGCTATGCGTATGATGTCATAAGAGTGACGTCAAAAGTTGTGATCTGCTAGTATATGTTTAAGACTTTGCTTTAATCGGTCATCATAATCTGTCAATAGAAACAGTGGTTGCAGGATAAAATAATATAAACAAAATTTAGCTCCTTTTTTTTTCTTCAGTTTTTAATGCAGTATTTTGGTATACTCATGAAAAGTCTCACATAGCAAAATTATTATGATTGTGTAGTGTTAAAATGGTGGATTTTAAGGGTGTAACGACAGACTTGAATAATCTTTGCACCGAACAGCAATCTATATAATAGTTGCATTCGTATTCCTCACTAGCTAAACAGAATACACAAATAGGCCTACATATAATATGCAATGCTAAAGTCTGTGCAATTTATGTTTCTAAGTCAAACTAACTAAAACGCAATACAGATTCAATTGTTTTGATAATGTCCGGACTGGTTGTGTATTAGATCAAGCATATAGACCAATCCTTTTTTATTCAACACATTGAACTGGTACTCTATATGTACCTTGATTTTGCTTTTGTAAGCAAAACACTCCCATGATTAATCAGTTTCCTGCAAAACCTTTTCACTTTTTTATTCATAGACATGAATATATATTTGTATTTGTTACCTTATCAGAGCTCTAACTTAATGACGGCACCGATAGCAATTGCCGTCGATGAGATATAAATTACCATAGCCTAGTCCATAGGTCATGGACATCACTGATGGTACAAAAGTGCCATTAATAAATTAAGCTCCTCAATGATGGCAAAATTTTTACATCTGGTGTACATTATCTGCTAGTATTTAACATTAGTATATTTAAAATATGTCTACATATGTCATCTGTTTCCTTCAAAAGTCTAAAAAAAAATTAAATTGCCTTGGGCAAGGTTTAAATTGCCGTCAGTGGGCCGTTTTACACACAGCAATTTTGTTTTAAATTGCCATGGGAGACAAATTATTCAGTTCGAGCCTTGCCTAATATTTGTGATATGTTCATATTCACCATCATGTGTATTTGTTACACCCCTAGCGGATTTTTTCCCTTTCCTTTGGGTTGGCATTAACTGACCAAAGCCTAGATATACTTACAAACAGTATTATGAATTAATTAAGGAATGCCATTTAAAAAAGGCAGCTAGAATATTTTCAGTGTTATGTTCAATACTTCTTGAGTTGTAAGGACATCCAAAATGACGTCATTAGAGTTTGACGTCATTTCCATTCAAAAATACACCACACCACATATTCTTACGTCATTTGAATATCTAGTAATGGCAGACTGGAATTATAAGTTGTGTGTACAGTTTACAAAAACATGTATTAAGCTTGAGCTTATATGATAAAGAGGTTATTACCCTCGTGTATTTCGATATTGTCAGTATCATATATTAGGAATAAAAATAATGTATTATATATAATGCTCACCAGAGGCTTGCATAATACAGTTTTTATTCCTAATGTATGATACTGACAATAATGAAAAACACTCTGGTAATAACCTCTATAGACGTTAATCTATGACAAGAAGATATAAATTTGTTGTTAGTAAAAATTATTTATTGTTCTGAAAATTATTACATCTTTTTTGCAAGTTACAAATGCACAAATTTTATTTTTTTATTTTATTACTTAAACACTCATCCTGTGTTTTTTAAAACATTGTCTTACTTTAACATATTTATCGTAGTTGTTAACAATTTGGTTCGGACTTTAGGTTACTTAAACTGATTCTATCGGTAGCGAAAAATCATATCAGGAGCAAAGGCTACAATTTTAATAACTAGATAAAGCATGATTGTCCAACAATTAAATGCACTGCTTTATTCAGCAGGGCTTAGGGTTCACAAAACGTAAACATTTATTTTATCATCACTTTGACAGTCTAATGTCGTCTGCAAATTGAAGTATGTGCATGACAGCAGAAATAAAGTAACATTGCAACGTTCAAGCAGCCGTTTTTTGCTAAACGTTTGCAAACATATTTTGACTGCTTTCCGAAATGGTCATTTGGTTTAATGTGTAGTGTAAAAATCTGTCTTCTAAGACAAATGACAAACCGCAGGCTAAACTTACTCCTGGAAAAAACCCTGTCCCATCTGGTTCCCAATGTGACCATTTGGTTTAACGTGAAGCGTATAATCCAGTCTAGTGTTTGCCAATAGTACTGCACATGGGTCAGTCTTCAGGTTTAAAGCGTGTGGCAATAGTAAAATAGTATTGATATTTTTTTAACTTCGTAGAAAATCGTAATTCCGTTTCCAAATGTAAATTCCGTTTCATAATGGGAATTCTGGGAATTCCGTCCATTTTCTGTGATCACGGAAAATCACTGGGTCTAGTGTGCTCTTGAATAAAAATTAAAAAAACCCTCAAAGGCATTCCTCACGCTGATAACTGTCGGTCTTGTTGGAAAAACAGCGATTCAGAATTTCCTTATCTTAATGTTTTCTTTTACTTGAACAAAGAGTATTGACTGCTGTTTCGGCTGCTTTCTCTTCTGATTCTTCTCGCAATCCATGATAATGTTGGAGTGATCCCACATTTCTATCCTTGAATGTGATTGGTCAGTGCAGGAATAAGCGATATTCAAGCGTTTCATGAATAGTGTAAGTGTGTGCTAATCACCACAGCAATGAGCAGTAATGGACGCTGTGTTCGTAGGAAACTCATAGTTTTCCTGAAGAAATTAACCATAGAAGCTGAGCTATCCATTCAGACAAGAACCAAGTAAATATGAACTGGAGTCTGAGCAACTGTGGCGAAAATAGATGTCGGAAATGAGGGTAATAATTAATTTACATTGGATGCCTTGTTTTGCAACCACTGCAGAACGATAGTTCTCAAGAATATAGGGCTCTGGAGTATATATATATAGCCCAAGTCCATGGTGGCAGCGGGTTTCCTCTCTCTCTCATGGTTTTTAAACCAAGAATCTAAACAACCATTGATTACATATCAAATACTAGCAGCTGTTATTTAAAAATGTGCTGAAATATCATTAAACAAATATTATTTTCTTTTGTTGACTGAATGTAAACATGCATGTTCTTATTTCAGAACTCTCTCTGGGATCTGTACGCATATCAAGATCACGAAGCATAACTTATTTTCAAGAGGGTATCACTGGAAGCGTTGTGAATATAAACAATGAAACAAGTATTAATAGTAAGTTAATATTTTTCTTGATTTTGTGTTGGTAAATTTTGTCGGTCTTTTCATAAAATGAGGGGCAGAATGTAACCCAATGGTAAAATCCATTGGACTGTTTCTCATTCTAGTCTGTGCACCATGACTGGTGTATCAAAGGCTGTGATACATGACTGGTATATCAAAGGCTGTGATACATGACTGGTATATCAAAGGCTGTGATACATGCTATCCTGTCTGGGATGGTAGATGTAAAAGATTCCTTGCTTCTAATGGAAAAAAGTAACGGGATATCCTCTCTAAGACTACATGTATATGTTAAAATTACCAAATGTTTGACATCCAATTACCGATGATTAATAAATCAATGTGCTCTAGTGGTGTCATTAAAATTTAAGTTTTATGAGATAAAATAACATTTTATGAATATTATAATACTTAACCTTGCAGGGTCATATCTAATATAAAATAACTAGTTAGGTATACCGTCAAAATGTTTAGTATATTAATTAATTCTTTTCAATGAAGGCATACGTACGGACTTCCAAAAGAAACTTTATATACATAAAATTTAAATAATTTGATAAATATTGTTGCTAATTGAAAAGAACCAATTTAGAAACCACCTTATAAACATTTTTCATGTATCACAAAGTGTATTGTGATGTTTAGATGTTGAACTTCATGATACTTTCATATACCACCATATCATTTGTTTGTTTTCTATAATATCTTGTAAAGTTTCTTTTGAAGTCAATATAAATGTACATGCATATTGCACAATGCCCATACATACGTACGTACGTACATATATATGACACATACCAGGGCTAGCTTTGGGTGAGCAAAACATTTAGCAAAATTATCTTTAAAAAAGAAGCAAAACCCAGTTACTATCCAACAAACATCAATTATTACTTAACATTTTTTCTGCCAAATTAAAATATAATTCACCAATTATTTCTAACATTTATCATTGATGTGGGTATACTCTGGTTTCTTGAATCTATATTTATAAAAGCATACTCTTTATCTGTAATTATTTTACCAACAATCTTCAATGGGTTCTTCTTTAGATGATATAGTGATATTGTGTGTGGATATCATTTTGAATTCTTTGGGGTTTTTCCTTCAGTAAACTCAACATACATTTTTATATCTAAGTTATAAAATCCTATGCAGAGAATACATGAGGTATTACAGAGGAACAATGAATGTTTTATGCCTTATTTCAGATTGGTTCTTCAATTCTGAACATATAAAGCGCAGTATGATTCCAACTGGAGCCATAGTGATGAAAGTAGATTTAACAGGTATGCAATTTATAATTTTAAAAAGTCAAGAATTTGGTTACAGTATTTCGAAATTCCATATTTTTTCTGTAAACCACTAACTGATGGTGAAGACTGTACTATCACCATGGAGATGTATAAGGAACTAGCTGATAATCTGATTGTTGGTAGTCATGATGGTAGTGAGTGACGCCAAGGACGTGTCAGGAACTAGATGATTATCTAATCGTCGGTAGGCACGATGGTAGTGATACCAAGGACATGCTAGTCTCAGGAACTAGATGATAATCTGATTGTCAGGGGACGTGTCTTAGGAAGTAGGTGATAATCTGATTGTTGGTAGTTACGATGGTAGTGACACCAAGAGGGTGTGTCAGGAAGTAGGTGATAATCTGATTGTTGGTACTCACGACGGTAGTGACACCAAGGAGGTGTCTCAGCAACTAGGTGATAATCTGATTTTTGGTAGTCTCGAGCATATCAGGTAAGGGAGCACTGAATGTCAGTACACAGCCTGTTAAGTTAATTAACAGAAAATTAAACGTTCCCCTTTTTCTTAACTGAAGACAGAGATGGCTGGTCTTGGATATAGGGGTGTCCTGTTTCTTTTGTAACATTTATACTAATCAGAAACAAACACAAGTGTTCTTCAGAATAATCAAAGGTTTGTAGTAGGAAACTGACAGCTTTTTAACTTGACCACCATTTACTAATTGGAAATTGATTGATTTTTTGACATTAAAGTAGCAGAACCTAGTTTGAACCAGTGAAAATAGACACTAAGTTTGTTTCATCTATAAACATATCATGGCAGTATTTATGATTATCACCGCATGAAGTGTCCCCTATTATGGGAAGGGTCTATATAGGGCTTAATATTTTATAAATACAGTGTACTCAGTTTTTTTAATAAATTATATTTTTTGACTGGGATCTTAATGCCTCTGAAGATATACAGTAAATTGGTATATAAATATTAGGGTTAGCTGTAGATTTAGAAAATACATACCCCGTGTCCCAGCTAGAGCAAAGCCAGTACCGTGATCCATAATGTCGATGGCTTAATCACTTCCTCGTAGCCCAGCTGTAAAGCATTTGCTTGATGCGCGGTTGGTTTAATCACTTCCTTACCAATTCCTGTAATCATTTTTGGATTAGGATTCTTTCACACGTTAAAAATACATCCTGGGTCCCAGCTAGTGAGGACCTAGTACCCACAAGCTATAATGTCAGTGGCTTAACTACATTGTTTTTTAATCAATGGCTCTATTGATTTTCACTTTATCTTGATTTTCACTTTATCTTGATTTTCATGGTTATATCTGATTATATGCTTAGGGGAGATCGGGGCACAGTGGATTGGAAATCTTCTGTTTCTATTTCTATGTTAAAGTCAGCATGCTTAATGTTGATGGTGAAAATGATAGAAGAACTTCACCTCTATAAAACATGTTTACATGTTTACCTGCCAATTGCCACCATTCTTTGCTGAATGGAAAAATTAAAAAAAACAAAATGATGCACTGTGGGCAGGTACCGAGGCAGAGTGAACCACTGAATGGGGCACAGTAAATCAAATGTTAAAAAGACTCCATATTCCAATTTAATGTTCACAAACATTGTATTTGAAAATTTGACAAATACCAAAATAACTGTGCTTAAAAAGATGTTGATAACAAAGATAGCAAAATTTTGCACTTGTGGCAATAGTTGCCTATGCCTTCTAAGTGTAGGCAAAAGGAAATAAAATTATAATAACTGAATTTAAAATAGTCCTAAAAAACCTGTTACAGTTAAACCTAGTGTTCAAGATTATAAACAGTGAACAAGTACAAAGGTAACATAGAATGTGCATGTCTTGCAAAACATTTTAAACTAAACTGCATCTGTGGGTCGTGCAATATTCAAAACAGGTCAATGAATCCCCTGGTTGAAGATGTTAACTGGTGTTAACCTAGCGCAGCACATCTGAGTAATTATGTGCATCATGTGTATGGCAGTGATTCAAGGCACCCCAACCTTGATCTGGGGAAATAAAGATTTAAAAAAACCCCCAAAAAAAACAAAAATTTTTTTAGGCAGATTAAATTACATTTACAGTGAACATTTTAAAGTCTGTTTCTAGGTTTGATGTGATAGTTCTGAACCTTGATACCTTTATTCTCCAGTGAAGTCTTCACAGACTAACATGAGATACATGTTGGAATTTTTTATTTATTATGAAATTAAATAAAATATTGAACGTGACAAAAAAAATAAAACCATAGAATGTGCATGTCTTGCAAAACATTTTAAACTAAACTGCATCTGTGGGTCGTGCAATATTCAAAACAGGTCAATGAATCCCCTGGTTGAAGATGTTAACTGGTGTTAACCTAGTGCAGCACATCTGTGCCACCTTGTTGGTTGGGAGCAGGCAACTTTCCTACAACATCTTCGAATGAAACATCTGATATGTCTTCTACATTTGGAAAAATAAATGTGAATGACTTTGGTTTCTCACATCTCAAGAACTTCACTTCAAAGATTGCCTCACCAGTAGCTTCAATACAGTTTTGGACCTGCCCTATGTACATATCTGTGGGGTTTTTCGTTGAAAACTTTATCAAAACAAAATCATTAGCATTGAGTGCATTGGAATCTGGCAGTTCTATGTCCTCTACTTGATGCTCCATAAGTTCATCATAGTCTGATGCATCATCATCATCAACACAGAATGTGCTCTCATCTGCTTCCTCGGTGGAACTTGTGCTGTCTTCATTTGCATTATCTATAGACTGGAACTTAAGCTTCTTTGTAACTTTTCTAACTACTTTAATCTTTCAGCTCTCTTGTTTATCTTTCTTTCTTTTTCTCTTTTGTTCTACTCCTCTTATTTGTTCCTTGATTGGAGTGTTTTTTTCAGAATAAGAGTTGTACCCTTCTTTCTTCCACCTTTGTTTTTATGTGGTGTTGCCTTTGGGAATGGACTTATTTGTTCTGGGGTAATGATATAATTCTCTACATTTGTTGAAGTTGAAGCGACTGCTCTTGATGTTGAAGCAACTGCTTCTGGCGTCTTTAAATGCGTTTCAGTATCATCTATAGCTGAACAAGGATGTTCTGGTGATACTGGAGCAGAATGATGGTGTTCTGGAACCATTTGTTCTCCGGCATCGACCCATTCAGGTCGATCTGTTACGTATGAACCGAGGAAGGTTTCCTCACTGAAGACGTTCGGATTGAATGGGTAGATGCCAGAAGCTGGAAAACCAGCTATGATGTTGTTAGATTTGAAGTTCAGATTTTGTTTACTTTTATTTTAAGCCTTTTGTCAATAGTTTGTTTTATTTCAATATGAGTCTTATGGTTAAAATGGATGAAATAAGACAAAATTAGCAATTTAATTAACAAATTAACAAAAAAACAAAATGGTTTAGCCAAATTTACTTTGTCTAATCCAAATTAAATGACTGGTGCCAATGATCCTGTGTCTTTGTTCACATCGATCTTGAAAGATATTGCAGAGGAAACTATCGCTAAGACTTTGGCAGAACCAAAGTGTTTCATTAAACCATGATTCATTGAAACTTGCAAATATCAGACCCTCCCGGATTCCGTGGGAGTCTCTCGGTATTTGATCAAATCTCCCGCTAACCTGCACAGGAGAAAAATGTGTTAAATGACATTTTTATAGGCATAAACAAAATTTGATCTACTTTTGCTAAAATAACATAAGGGAAGTACATGCCTAATTTCGGTTCCGAGAATCTAATGGGCCGAATTGTCCCGATTGTTTAACGTTTGCTGAAGTGAGAATTGTGGAATGTATTGTTAAAAAATCACATGGAGTTTATAAAATGATGTGTGGGTTAGTTGGTTAGTGACAAAGAAGAGTGTAGTGGCCTTAAACCTACCCATTGAACCCTTAAGAACTCGCTCTGGGTTGGAGACTGTACCGGGCTGTAAACTCTGTATCTATATTAGAGCTGGGCGGTATTCGGTATATACCGATCGGTATCGGTATCATGTCAATACCGAAATACCGTACCGAGCAAATATCAAAATACCGAAAATTTCGGTATTGCAAAGTACGTATTCCAGCCTTTAAGTAAAACACAAAAAATACATCTGACGACACCACATTACCTACACAACGGCGTATGGGCACAATATTTCAATAGAAAGGACCGAAAAACATGCATATGCACTTTGTGCCAACGAAAGGTATTATGCCCGACTATGGCAATACAACCAATTTGAAGAAACATATTCAACACCATCATAAAGAAGCATACCAAGAAACAACGAAAAGGCTTGAAGAAACCGTGACAGCATCAAAGAGAAAAAATCTAAAAATTATATCATGTACGCGAAATTGTTTTAGTGCTAGGCGCACGTGTACACGCGATGCTATTTCACGTGATTGAGGCGTGATTCGATGTTTAGGGCCTACTAAATTCGGGTCATTCCGTGAATGAATGAATGAATGTTTAACGACACCCCAGCACGAAAAATACATCGGCTATTGGGTGTCACACTATGGTCATGTATTCCGTGAATGCATTCTGTTGTTGAATTTGTGTCACAGTAACAGTTTTGCGTTACCTACTACTGCTAGTTTTTATTAAGGCCGGGGTTCTAACTTTCTAACACCGCATTACAGTCTGACGACCACGCATTTATATCTTGAAAAGAATGCAGGTCAGCTTTAGGCCGTATCTTTAACGGAATAAAACGAATACTTCCGGAGACTGTCAATTTTTAAAATCGGAAAAATGTCGGAGAGGTTCATGTTTAAAACAACCGCTTTTTTATATTTATTAAATAAAATTGTTAAGTTTGCTTGTAAAAAATATATATAACATTTTCCGATGTTTAATCAGCTTACAGTTACACGCATAGGGATATTTTTCAGCAATTTATAGTGACTAGAAGTAGAAACGTAGCTTTCTGTTGTTTACTATTCCATGACCGAGTGCCCAGAGAAAGCCCGGATAAAATATATATGTGAACAGGGGATGAATGCGGAGTTGTATTGTTAGCATGATGTATTTAATTATGTAAGGTAGACAATGTGTTAATTTTTTAAAATAACGTTTTTATTCCATGGATCGAAAAATCGCAAACACCCGTTTGCATGCATGGAAATGATACGTAGCCTCGGGTGCATTGTTGGTTACATTGGCCGCTAACTTAAATATCTAACTGTAAATGTTTACCTGTAGGTCATCAGATGAGCAATGGTTCAAAGACATTACTTGTTTGAGAACCTCCCTTTGATAAAAAAAATAAAATGGGTTGGACATAAATAAGGGGAAGACCTTAACGTGGGCGTGCATTTAGAGGCAGGTATAATTAAAATACTGCTTAATATTGGTTAGTTATTAGTGTTATATGAATACCGAATACCGTACCGATACCGAGGTAAATTGCCACCAAAATACCGATACCGATACCGAACTTGACATTTTAATACCGCCCAGCTCTAATCTATATCAGCCTGTAATCTGATGGCTTAACTACTGCGCCACTTAGGCCCAGAGTTGACAGTGGTACACACGATATTAAAATCACATGTCATAACAATAAATGAAAAGACCAATTGGCTATATATAAACAATACTGATACCAGTTAGTTTTGTATGTTTGTGCAGTAAAATGTTGGTAACTTAAAGACTATTTTTTTTTATATTAATAAATGCTGTAAGAATATTTGCCTATGATAGCCGCTCATGTCCGATCAACTGTCGATATCGGACCGATGATATAGGCACTTTGTTTTGGAGTAGTTTCAGGAAGCTCTACATAGAGATTATTGATACTTCAGTAGGACCAGATGAAATACACAATCAACTATTAAAAGACTTATTACCTGAATCATCCTTAATGGGTCTATTGAATATCTTTAACAAAATCTGGATTTCTGGTGACTTAATATGATCCGTAAAATCAAAGGTAAAGAATCCAGTAATACAGTTCATCATTTGTCTGTCATGATGCAGATGTCACTTCTTATCGTGACATTGCCAATGCATTGGCAGACAACTTTCCTCACAATTCATCTGCTTTCAGTACAGATTCTTTTTAAGAATTCATGTGCATTCAAATATATTATGTTTACAGACTCATTTTCTCTAAATTCTACAGCACATAAAATTGGAGCATCCCCTAGTTGGGATAGTGATACAAAGTGTATCTTTTTATCAATTGCCAATAAAGATCTTATATTTTGTTGGTTACCCAGCCATTTTTGCATGAAGGGCAATGAAAAGGCAGATGTTGAATTTGCCCCATGTCTTTGTTGGTGTCCCCTAGTTGGGATGGTGATACAACATGTTTCTTTTTATCATTTGCCAATAAAGAATTTATACTTTGTTGGTTACTCTGCCATTTTGGCATGAAGGGGAATGAAAAGGCAGATGTTGCTGCCAATCTGCTTTGAATTTGCCTCATGTCTATGTTGGCGTTCTCTACAGTGAATTTATAAATTATATTAACCAATATATCATTTTGACTTGGCAAGATGATTGGGATGGTGCAGTTGTGAACAAGCTTCATTCTGTCAAGTAAGTCCTGGGAGAGTGGCATTCATCCTACAGGTGGTGCAGAACGCTTGTCAGTGTGAACATAGTCAGTGTACATTGACTGTGCTCCATATTTTGTGGAGTGTAATCATCTCAAGGCGACAAGAAATGATATATTTGGCAACAGAAATATTTTAAATATTTTAAATTTCACCTTGAATTAAAGTTTTTAAAATACTGTGATTTCTATTCAAAATATACTTACCATGATATTTGTATTACATTGTACTTTTCCCCACAGCTCCTTACACTGGTTTTACATAATTATATAAATAATATTTTCATATTTTGGTATACAAATTCCTATATTTCCTATATTTTAATATGTACAAGTGGCGGGAGGCCTGTATAAACACCACATATATAAATACTACTACCCCCTCACCCTTAAAGTGAATCAGAAAAGATTGGGGGTCAAGCTACTCATTTCTGAGAAAACGGGTAGCGTCTATGAATACCCTAGTTCCACACTAAAGTTGAGTACTTTTTTGTACAGTTACCCCATACATGTTTCAAGCACAAGGCCACTTGACACAGTGGTAACAGATAAAATAAAATTGCATACATTTTTTGCCCAGATGAAACTTTTTTACAGTCAACACACTCACATTTATCACCAATCACAGGACTTGTGGTGTTCACTTCTGTTTCAAAAGTTTGGTACACCTTGAACTTTGACCCAGCCGGAAGTCATTTGGTTTAGTACTACCTGTAATAATAAAACTTTCACATACAAAAATACTGTCACTACTTCATATAATCATAATAAAATAATTCAATTGCTAGGGTTGTATATCATTAATTTCTTAATGATTCTATGTTAACTGTGCGTATATGCATCAAATAAGCCATGCATTCTTGTATAGCAGGAAAAACATTCTTTCTGTTTGCAGTGTTTCTGTTCACACTTTCCCCTTTCCCCGACATCACAAGTCTGTGGGTCTGATTCTCACTGCGTGAAAAGTGCCTTATAAGGGAAGGGTCTATATAGGGCTTAATATTATATAAATACAGTATACTCAGGTTTTTATAAATGTTATTTTTAGACTGGGATCCTGGTGCCTCTGAAACTATACAGTCCAGTAAGACGCGAATAAAAGTTGAAGCTATACAAGGTATACTGTTTTATAATGTGAATAGTATGTATTCCCATTACCTCTGTTTGAACCATTACATGTTATATGCTATGTGTATATAATTACAAACATTCAGCCATTATATGATTTACTCTATTCTGATTGGACAATGTGGCTTTTGATATATTAGTCACAAATTTATTATAAAATTGCAATTTATATACCATTTATAACTGTTATACATTTCTGTTGAAAAGGCAAATGTTGCTACCAAGTCTGCTTTGAATTTGCCTCATGATGTCGGTGTTGGTGTTCTCTACAGTGATTTTAAATATCATATTAACCAATATATCTTTTCGACTTGGCAAGATGATTGGAACAGTGCAGAAATGATATATGTGGCAACAGAAATATTAGAAATCTTTTAAATTCCACCTTGAATTAATGTTAAAGTTTTTAAAATACTGTGATTTCTATAC
>JAECMU010200019.1:0-11505 GCA_016106625.1 Dracogyra subfuscus
TGTCCTAACCACGACGCCACCGAGGCCGGTTTATTTGTTCAAATACAAGGGGCTTGATGCCCTGTCGTTCTGGGATCGATCCCCGCTGGTAGGCCATTGACTATTTGCCATGCCAGGCAGTGCACCACGACTGGTACGTGTTATTCTGCTAAAAAATATAGCGGGTTTCCTATCTAAAACTATGTAAAAATTAGGAAATGTTTTACAGCCAATAGCCGATGATTAATAAATAAATGTGCCCTAGTGATGTCGATAAACAAAACAAGCTTTAACTTTTTTTCAAATACAATTATGTTCACAATAATTTATAGTATATGTTTATTTAATAATGTACTAAGGCTATATTACATACATTACTGGTGAATTCCACATCGAGTATACTAATAAAATGTAACCTTTTTCAGAAGGTGGGATGAAAGGTAGTGTTGCTAATAAAAAGTGTGTTAAATTTCTTCAGTGCCATTTGGCACTACATTTGCCTGATGTACTTTGTTGGACAAATTAAAGCAATTTATTTTCAGGTCGTTTAGTTGTGTCAAATGTCGTACTGACTTTAATGTATGAACAATTAAAAACATATGATTACGTCCAGTAATACACTCTTTCATTTTGACGTATTAGTGAATGAATGAATAAATGAATTACTTAGCTTATTTAAAATAAATCCAAACTATTAATCTGATAAAAAGCAAATTATTCAGAACATACAGAAAACATTATTTTAAATCTCTAAACGTATTACACTTACCTTTACTGGAACGACTTGTAGCTACGGTAAAGATGTGAGTGCTAAAATGGAATTCTGAGCCGAAATTTATACAAAAAAATTGATAACTTTGATCGATTTATTTTCCTGGTTGTAATTTCACTTTTTTCGTACTTATCCAATCACTAGGCATATATTTATTTCTGTCTTGAGGCATTTAATGACTAGTAATTTTATTTTAAGCAAAATATCAGTCGTTAATATTTTCGTATGATTAATTATTTTGTATATCTATCTGTGTAAGCAGAAAAAGATGCAGCTTCGGGGCGTTGTTAATTTTGTTCCTGTCACACATCTAATTAAACTGTCACGGACTGTGATTACATTCCGTAATTCCATAACGCGATGTTTTTTTTATTGTGCAATTTATACACATCATTAACTATTGAATTGCATGTGAACTTAGGAGATGGAGTATCCTATTGTTAATTAATTATCATAACCGCATTAACTGGATGTTTTTTTGTGAGACGCTGCCAAATAGCATGCAATATATACACAACAGTGTTATCATTATTATTTTAATCGTACATGCTTGTATTATGTAACTATACTGTCTTTCACAATTCCATAAGGGATGACTTATTTATTTTTATCTTTGTTTTATTTTGTATATGTGTGTTACACATAAGGTGTGACGTTAATACCTTATCTGTCTGTCTGTCAACTGCCGTACAGGATATACCAAAGACATGAAAGAAAAAGAAAGAAATGTTTTATTTAACGACGAACTCAACACATTATATTTACGGATATATGGCGTGAAACATATGGTTAAGGACAACACAGATATCATGGGCTACTCTTTTTGATTAGCAGCAAGGGATCGTTTATATGCACCATCCCACCGACAGGGTAGTACATTCAAAGACATGAATTCCAACATCAGTTAAAGAGAGAAACACGTCTGTGAGTTAAATATATCTAAAACGTTTACTTACCAGTAGTTTAACAATAAGATAAACATGCATCTAATGCAAATTCGTTTATTTCTGTTATTATCATAATTAATTAATTAAGTTTTAGTCGTCTGTCGTACAACAGATAAAAGAAGTATTTTATTTAACGACACACTCAACAACTTGTAATTACGGTTATATGGCGTCTGACACATGGCTATGGACCACACAAATAATTGAGAGACAACCCGCTACCGCCACTCGTTTTTTTTTAAAATGAATTAGCAGCATGAGTTATTTTATATACATTATTCCATATACGTTATATTATATGCCACGACCTTTGTTACACCAATTGTAGAGTACTGTCCGGAAGGAGAAATAGCCCGATAGGACCACCAACAGGGATCGATCCTAACCCGACCGCGCATCAGACGAGCGCTTTATCACTAGGTTACGTCCCGCCCTTTGTCGTCCAACGTTTAACGAAAATAATTCCAATTTTTGTTAACGGATTATTATCTCTCTATATATAAACATAATTCACAAGAACATCGAGCGCACAGGATTTTGCACCGCATTATTGGTGTAGCCAAGAGTTAGTTAGGGATGTAGGTATTTTCAAAGTAAGTGAAAAACGTTGACATGACAGAAGCCAGTTGTTTTAGAAAAAAGGTCGTCTGCAGGACAATTTAGTTCAGTAAATCTATGCCAAAATTTAAGTGAACCTAGACAAAATTACAACAGAAGGTGTTTTGTTTTATATTGTTAGTATTTTTTTATTATTTTTTTTGGTTTATTTAACGACGCACTCAACACATTAAATTACGGTTATATCGGCGTCGGACATATGGTTATGTCGAGAAAAACCCCCAGTGGTCAGCTGACGGGGATCGATCCTAGACCGACCGCGCATCAGGCGGGCACTGTACCACTGGGCCATGCTGCCCGCATATTGTTAGTATGGCACCACTGAACATTATATCCAAAATCCGCCAAAATCAGATACCGGAAAAGGTGCTAATTAGCATAAATCCAATATGGCCGCCAAAACAACTTTTGTACCCCTATATGTCCTAAACAGTTGATTTAATACCCGATAACTGTATTGTAAGTAGATAGAAAATATGATACCAAGGAATCGAAATATAACGTCACATTGCGTCATCAAAAGTAACAAACGGTGTCAAGCAGATATGATAGAATACTCAAACATTTACCCACTGATTTCCTAATAATACTTAATGATGTACTATTATAAAATGGTTTACACGATTATAAGAAATATTGCCAGATTCAAGGACATTGTCTAAGAGGAATGTCATTGTCTAAAGTAATGCCACTAATTTCAATAACTCCCTGATATACCATTTCGTTAATTATCATCAGACCTATGCTGTATTTATTATATAAATGAATTCAAATCATAATCAAAGCGCACCAAAGTACAAGTCATCTAGTTCTCTCGTTTCTACCAAAATATTCTACAAACTAACATGTTTGTTAAAAAGGTACAAATTCACTTAGTTTTGCAGCAGTCGTGTATCGCATTTATCGGCTGTACTACCAAGTGCAAGTCTACATGAGAACAGTGAATACTCTGAAACCAGAAAAATAAAGATGGTAGTAATAAAGAGAAAACTTCAAACATGAAACAGTCAAGTCTTCATCAGCTCTTGATATGAAATTGTGAGTACGCATTGTTAACTACAGATAAACGCCAGCGTTCTTGTACATGAAGGGATTGCAAAGGTGTCAATGGCCACACTGTGAAGTAGATGACTTTGACTTAAGTTTGAAATTATAATGTTAAAGCTAAAGTTTGTTTGGTTTGTTTAAGGACTCCACTACAAAAGGAATTGTCTTATAATTATGCATTCCACGACATTCCATGAGTATGGAAATTGGTGGATTATTTTAGACATTCGCTTTTCTCTGAGACAGTACAGCTGGACCTGACAATAATGTTTATTATCCTGTTGACTATTTTGTAATTGTATATAATTAAGGATAAAACATTATTTTGAAGTCACAGTCTACATCTTTGAGTTCGCTATTGAACTGGCTTAAAACTACACGACTTTATTTTAAATGAACCACTTTGAGTCGAGACAAAAGTAAGTACTTGTTAATGGAAAGGTTTTGCGACCGGTCGCTATACTGAACAAAAATATACCGCTCGGTATGCTGAGCCACACACATTACCACCATGTCAGTGTATATAGATCGTCATGACACCTAATACCTAACGCCAGAATATTAAAACAGTTAGGGAAGGTACGCGGGTGGTGACGCCTAAACCACTTGGATCATGTTGATATAAACAAATACCGTACCACCTATTTATAGCTTAGATTTAAAAAAAAAACTTATTGAAAGAAACATTCGTGATAAAAAATAAATTGAAAAAAAAAAACCCACAAAAATCCCCGAGTCTGTTTCTCCATGCACCCAGGCTGTTGTAAGCCAATGTGTTTTCCATGCTGGGGTGTCGTTAAACATTCATTCATTCATTCCAGGCTGTTGTATGTGGTTTCTCGATATTGCTACACCGTGGATTTTGTGACATATGTTGAAATATCTTCTTGAAAATTGTTTGAGAAGAGGTCGTTTCCAGTATCAGGCAAAGTTAAAATTTGTTTTGTTTAACAACACCACTAGAGCACATTGATTAATTAATCATCGGCTATTGGATGTCAAACATTTGGTAACTGTGAGTCGTAGTCATCAAAAGAAACCTGCTACATGTTTCCATTTGCAGCAAAGGATCTGTTATGTGCACTTTCCCCACATACACATACACATTACCCGGTCTTTGACCAGTTGTTGTACACTGGTTGGAACGAGACAAACCCAGTCAGAGGAATGGATCCACCGAGGTGATTATATCCAGCGACGCCAGCACCTAAGACGAGCGCTTGACCGACTGAGCTAAATCCCTCCCCTGTATCAGACCAATATTCTTCATCTGTCCGAAATAATCATGTGCGTGACTGCCAATTATATGCTGTTTTAGTCTATATTTATACCACGCCATTGCAACGTTTCGTGCAACATAGTTCATTCACAACAATGCACTACATCGTTTTTATTCGACTGATTAGCTTTCGTTGGTTAGTTGTAACGAAATTGTTTCCACTATCTTTTTCCCATCCGACAGATATTTACGATCAGTGCCTCACATCGTATTTGTTGACGAAATGGCTAATACTACCGAAAAGGTGCAAGGCATTTTAATATGCCCTTTCCCTCAGACAAAACAGTAGATATTACGGTATTTGTGGCATTGGTTATGGTTGGAAAATTACCAGTGGCAGACATTCATAGATGAGGTTCCATCCAATTGCCTATTCATCCATCCATCTATCCATGCATCCTTGAACACATACATATATCCATATCTCAAAATTGGTTTGGACGTATATAATTCATTCCAGAATTGTCTGTGTGTGCGTGTGCGTATGTGACTCGATAATGTATATGTCTATCTGCCTCTCTCCCACTCTGTCTTCTATCTGTCTCCCATTTGTTGTGTGCAATCTCTCTGTATTTCAGTATGGCTGTCTATATTTGTGTCTCTATATCTTTGTATGTTTCTTTGTTTGTCTCTCTTGTGTCTGTCTCACTATCCCTCTATATTCAACTTTCTCTCTGCCAGCCTGTTCCTTTGAATATATTTCCCCTATTTACTTTGTGTGAATCTCTCTCTCTGTCTTTGTATGTCTCTCTGTTTGTCTGTCTGTCTCGCTGTCTCTCTCTCTCTCTCTGTTACTCACACACTGGTACCATTAATATTAATTGTAGTAAGTTTTGTGAATAAAAACAGAATGAATTTTAAAATTAAATGCACCACATATTGTATCTGTTAGCCGATTACAATATGGGTTAAAATTACAATATGTGTTGCAAAAGATATCAATTGGTATATTTCGAAGAGAATATTTATGTGTGAAGACTATATCTTGATCGTGATAATTTAATTTTAGTTCTCCATATCAGGAATTTTACGACACTGAACGTTCCGCAATAGTGTAAATGCAATATTGTATTGACTGTTCACAAACGGTTTAAACTTCCTTTAAAACTTGCATGTGGTATTTTTTTGTGATTTAATGGCTGCATTAATTTTCTTTATATAACCGACGCTAGTTGTTACATAATATAAGTTATAATCGGCATTACAGAACATAATATACTAGATTTCAATTGTCGGGTACACTGGACGAGATAAATGTTATTTTGTTTTGTTTCTAAATTACCATCAAAGCGTCGGATAATACAAACACAAGGAGATCAGAAAGCACCAACGGCACTTTGATACCAAGTGCATACAGGAATGGTCCATTTTAATGAGGGTGACATTGGACAGAAGAAGACTACTCCCCCAATCCTTACCTTACTTTTTGCCAATGTTTAAGAAACCCCAATTAAGTTCTAATACTAACAAGAAATCATTAGAAGTAAAAGTCAAATTTTAGTTGCGAACATTACCGATTTGAAAACCACAATCACATTTGACATTAGAAAATTGATGTTCTAAATTAGATAGAGCAATGAATAATCAAGCTGTAATAATTTATTTGTTAAAAGATATTGCAATGATTACAGATAAGGGAAATATATCTTTAAATTGCGGGTATGGCATTATTTTCTGTCAAGTGTTTAGTTTGAGACTCAGATATGGCAGATCCAAATTTCAAGTGGCGATTTCTCAAAATGAGGTTTAGTGCACATTCATCCATGTAATTTTCCACCCACCAGCGATAGATAATTGTTTGGGATGTGATATCCACTGAGATAAATCGATCCTGTGCCTAAAGAACACTGCCATTATTACAATTCGTTGATTACTTGAACTGGGAAGAAAGACAAACAAAACAATATGATATCATGGATAATGACGTTTACCTAATCAAGAATTTAACAAATCAGTGAAATCCAGAAAAAGTTACTTTTTGGGTGGTAATATAATATTTCTAGGGGAAGGAACAGTGTATTTCACGATGCCGTCTACACATTTCTATCTAATATTATATCGTACAAGGCATATAGTTATGGGCCACACGGATAGGACACACTACCTTTATTATTCCAGTTGTGTAACACTGTTTGGGATAGGGATAACAATCAGAGAATCAGTTTGAGGAGATTTAATCCTACATCAAAAGTACCTCTACCAACTGAGCTAAATCCGGCCTCATACAATAACAATAACGACTAATTGCATTAGTAAGAGAAAAGAGAGTGTAGTGGCCTTACACCTCCCCACCGAGTCCTATAAAGAAACCGCTCTGGGTTGGAGCAGGTTTCTGGAACAGAACCATGCACCTACCAACCACGAGTCCTGTAGCTTAGCCACTGTGCTATCCTAACTAGCACCAACTAATTTCATTGTCGCAGCTTGGTTATTGAAGTCCGTATTCATTAAAGCGTTTCATGGAGTAGTATGGAGGCCTGCCGTGCGTCATGACCTACTTACCGTGACCTTGACCTTGATGTCTGGCCTTGGTGTGAGTACTGGCCACGACATACTTGGTGCATGACTCATCATGACCGACTTAGAAGGCAGTGACTGGTATACCTGGGTAGGTGTCTGGCCTTGGTGTGAGTCATAGTGGTGTTACCTCCAGCGCTGAAGGTCCGCCGTTCGTATCTGAAGTGGGGAAAATTATATATATTTTTTCTTCTATTTTTTAAAACAAAATAATAATTTATAGTTTGTTTTTATTTTACTTATATATGTACTTGTTTATTTATTTATTTACTTATTTATTTATTTATTCATTATGTTCAATCACAACCCAATACAAGCATCCTCTAATAACCCTGGGATTGATCCCCGTCAGTGGGACCACTGGGCTATATCCAGCCAGTGTTTCACAACTGGACAACGACCGTGGTATGTACTATCCTGTCTGTGGGATTGTGTGGGATTCCTTGCTGCTAATAAAAGAAAAATGCAGCCCATGAAGTGGCGACAGAGGGTTTTTTCAATCAATATCTGTGTGGTCCTTAACCATATGTCCGTATAACCGTAAATAAAATATGTTGAGTAAACAAAACATTTCCTCCTTGTAAAATAAAGATTAATTAAATACAAATATTTTTAGTATTTTGTTTTAGTCATAGGGATAGAAAGACATATTTGTTTCGAAGAAAGGAATGTGTGTTAAAGGAAAAAAGGCATGTGTTAAGGAGAAGAAAGGAATGTTTGTTAAAGGAAGAAAGGAATGTGTGTGTGTGGGTGTTTGTTTGTGTGTTTGTGTGTGTGTGTGTGTGTGTGTGTGTGAAAGAACGCGCGACTCAACGCTCCCTCCTATGATCTTTTAACTGTACTTTAAGCACGCGTATTTCCCTAGAGTACAAGCCTTTATAGACAACCTGTGTATTATGTCTGGTATATCAAAGGTCGTGGTATGTTCTGTCTTTTACACACAGCTTTTGCTACATATAAAGTAGCTGTAGAAATATTCAATCGCAAATCTAGTCATAGAGTAAAAAACCAACAAAAAAACCCCAAACAAACGCAATGGTTTGGTTTTTCATTTATTTCTAAATTACACACATATATATGAAATGGACACACATTGGGTTACATCGAGACGCCTTAAGGGCGACATGTGAATAGTATTAGTGTTTATTTCTCTTCGTTATCTTCGTCCTCGTCATCAGTATCATAATCATCGGTATCGTCTTGTTCGTCCAAATATTCGCCGATCCACGAACGATACTGGTTTAATTTAGAACGAATCTGTGTTTTCACGTCTCTGTCTAGATTGACAAACTGTAGAATTTTCCTGGTGTTGGGACTTTGTCAAAGTAATGCATATAGGTCAGAAAGCGAAAGTACGTGTCTTTAAATAACTTCCAGTGCAATGTCTTCATGTTTTTTTCGATGGCATCTTGGAACATGTTTTTTTCTTCGTAGCGTTTTCTCTTGCTTTGGAGATATTCATGATTGATGTCGAATTCACGTTCCACCATGAGACGAATGCCTTCGTTTTCCAGGTCGGGTGACAGCTCGTCTTCTGTTTCATTCCCCTCTTGGCACGTTTTCACATGTCGCTGCAAGCCGCTACCATCTTTAAAGACCAGACCACACGTATCACAAGACTGCATCCTCTTGACCTTTTTCAGATAGGGTTCTACCTCATCTTCTTCTTCGTCGTCACTTTCGTAGGCGGGTATGCCTGGTAATTTTCTCTTGAATGCGTTTCTGTGCATGATTTGCACATAGAGTTCTTTCTCCGACGGTGGTTGAAACTCTTCTGAGACATTCGCCGTTACGTTCGTGCTTTTATACCATTCGGACGGCCCCGTCTCTAAACCATTAGGTCGAAGGCGCCAATGTTGGGCGTGGTCGGTTTCAAGTCCACCAAGAGATGTCCGTAGGGCCTGTGGGTAGCTTCCTCAAACTGATGCATGAAATGACGAGTGTTTTCCGGATACATCTGCCGCGCCAACGTTAGAACTTGCTGCTTGTCGATTGGGTTATTGAACAGCGCTAGATAATGGCAGTTTCTTCTCTGTGTCGAGTCCTTACTGTGACAGAGGTTCTGGTTGATGGCAATCACAGAGAGGTTTCTGTGGTGACTTCCTTCCATGAACAGGTCGGTGATGCGAGAGTCTTTTCCAGCTGTAGACATCAGGTCGTCCAACACGATGAGATTTCTGACTCTGGGATCCAAATAACGGTCCTTTTCCAAATTCTCGGGTATACCTTGAACAAATTTTACTCGAGCAACCATTTTGATCGTAGCATAGAGAGGTTGTAGAGCCAGATGATGCGTTGAGAAGGCAGGTAGATTTTACTGTCCCTTAGCAGTTTGTACAACAAAACTGTTTTTTCTACACGACGTGGGTCCCGACACGATCATGGTGAACAGATGTAGCAATCTTAGGGGATGCTGCTGCTGTGATGGCTGCTGCTGTGGTGGTGGTGGTGGCTGCTGCTGTGGTGGTGGTGGCTGTGGTGTCTGCTGTGGTGGCGGTGGTGGTGGCTGCTGTGGTGGTGGTGGTGGTGGTGGCTGCTGTGGTGGTGGTGGTGGTGGTGATAGACCTTTATCATGTTTTTGTTGAAAATGTCTTAACAGGGCATCTCTCCTCGAGAATGTGAAACCACATTCTGAACATGTGCTCTGCATGACGACTCTAAATGAAATGACGATATCTGACCCACATAGCTCCTTTTATAGTTTATCTAGAAATGCTTCTGCAGTGTTGTTGTTGTTGTTGTTGTTGTTTCCGTTTCTGATCGGCTTTGGCTTGTTCTACCACCTGTTGCATTGGGGACACCATGGTGACTTTGGGTGCCGGGGGCTTGTTCTGTTCCTCTTTTCCTTTTTCCACGTTGGGTCATAGAGTTCTAGACATCGATCTACACTACATGATCTGACTCTTTCCACCACGGCTGAAGTTTACCTTCTGCTTGCAACTTGTAGAAACGGGTCCACTTGTCCACGTCGGGAACGTATAACTTGTAATAGTCTGACATGTTGCTCCTCTGAAGGTTCTACCTCAAATGACGAGTTTCCAAACCTATTGTACTTATATACCTTATGACGCATACAGATATGGTACAGGAATGTTTGAATGTGTGTGATGCGTATGACCAGTGCCCCTCCTCCCAAGCACAAATCTCAGCGTGAGATCTCACCAAAACAAAAAACACATATTACCCTTTACCAGTGTCACTATCATAGGGACGCATGACATAAACAAGAAAGCAAAACCTGTTATTCACATGTTTATTTTATAAAACGAAAAGTAGCACACACGTGCTTAATGTCTGAACATGTTGTTCACAATGTTCCATCATTGGATCGTCCATTCTCTGCCATCGGTAGACGCGAAGCCTGCAACAGTAACAGACGACGGCATCGTGATCCACTGTGTAAAAGAAACCGGCCTTGGCGAGCTCCCTCTGTTTCTGGCGTAACTGTATTGGCCACCACCCAAATGTCTGCATCCGGGCATAGAAATGTCTCATTTCGGGACGATGACAGAACAAATAACGTCTCGAATAACAGTCTTCCTCACAGGCACCATCTGTTTCACAGGCAGCATCCGTCTGATCTGTGAGTTCATCCACGAGTTCGCTATCTTCAGTTCCAACCCCAATTTCACGTGTAGCATCCGTTTGAACCGTATAATGAATACTGTTCTCCTTCTTATCTTGTTTGCTAGTCACACATTTGTTGGTATTTATTTCTAAACATTTGCAGACTAAGACGTCGTCCTCGTCGCTACTGCTGCTGCTACTAACACTGCTCGAATATTCCGATGCCATCGTCTTCTTTCAGAATATTTTCAAACTCAAAGAAAAAAATAGATCTTCTTCACAGAACTTTCGGCAAGCGAATGACGCTACTAACAAAACACCCCTTTTTATATCCAAATACCAGCCTACATAGGTCATGGCCAGTCTTACCTAGGTCAAGGACAGTAGTCAGGGACAGTCGAAGGACACAACGGGACTGGTCTAAGTAGGTCAGGGACACGGTTGTTCAAGGAAGTCCGTCAAATACCTATGCCAACTTCGTGCACCTGCCTACCAGTCACTGCCCTCTAAGCCATGAGTCACACACCAAGTACGTCAAGGCACACACACACACACACACACACACACACACACACACACACACACACATTCCTTTCTTCCTTTAACAAACATTCCTTTCTTCTCCTTAACACATGCCTTTTTTCCTTTAACACACATTCCTTTCTTCGAGACAAATATGTCTTTCTTTCCCTATGACTAAAACAAAATCTTTAATTAATTAATCTTTATTTTACAAGGAGGAAATGTTGTATTTTATTTACGGTTATACGGACATATGG
>JAECMU010200027.1:0-11880 GCA_016106625.1 Dracogyra subfuscus
GTGTTTACAGTAGTTAACTCCATACCAAAGCTTGCGATCAGTCCTTTTAATTGTTTATTGTCATGTTGTTAATCTTGACTGCTGAGCGGTACCTGTATGCAGCGGTGATTACACTGATAATGGCGATCTCGAGCATGCGCATATTGCACTATCCATCGGTGTTCACAGACAGGTGGGCGCCATATTGATTGGTATTGGTTTGATCGTCCGGTTTTCAGGGGTAGGATTTACACTAAGTTGACACATTGGGACCGAATTGTTTGTCCGGTGTTCAGTTTAGAGGGGTTTCCGGTTTAGAGGGGTAAAATATAGTGTTAAAAGATGTGTAAATCATGGGACCGCAGAAAATTTCCGGTTTTGAGGGGTTTCACTGTATATATATATGTATCACATACAACATCACATCATCAGGATGCCCCGAAACCCCACTTGTTGGAACGTCCAAACATCTAATATGTATCAGATAGCCTATCACATATTGAGGATCCTTCGAAATGCCACTTGTTTGGAATGTCCCACAGGAAACTTTACCTGCAGGGGATTTGATTCATGGCTGAATGACTACATGAATCTTCAAACTAATATATTTAACTCCAGTTCAGTTATACCACTGATAAACCACTTATAGGTGTAATATATGTGGAGTATCAGTGAAGTGTTAACAATTCTTTTCACTTATACAAACCGATACTTCACTTAAACCTATATATAGGTAACTTATAAATTGCATACAAGTCAAGTATACTTCACTTGTAAGTTTGTAGAAGTTATTTTCATAAGGGGAATGCTCTGTATGAGATTTCAACACTCTACCAACTGACCTTGGCCCATATATTCAAAGCCATCTTTGCACTACGAAATCTTAAAACCATTGTAGGTTGTGATGTCACTACAGTACACGCCATACTGATGTCATAGTTTACGACGGTTTTACGATTTCGTATGCTAGACTGCTTCGAAAATATCGACCCTGGTGTTAATAAGAAATTTTCACTGACTATACTGCCATAATGAGCACTCTGTGTAAAACACCATCATACATGTGGTTTTTGATTTGTCAAAATACACACGCCCCTGCTGATGCTCCGAAACACCACTTGTTGGAACGTCCCAAGGGAAGCTTTAACTGAAGGGGCACCAAAACAAACCTCTAATATGTATCAGATAGTCCACCATATCATCAGGATGCTCTGACACCCCACTTGTTGGAACGTCCCAAGGGAAGCTTTAACTGAAGGGGCACCAAAACAAACCTCTAATATGTATCAGATAGTCCATCATATCATCAGGATGCTCTGACACCCCACTTGTTGGAACGTCCCAAGGGAAGCTTTAACTGAAGGGGCACCAAAACAAACCTCTAATATGTATCAGATAGTCCATCACGTTATCTGGATGCTCTGACACCCCACTTGTTGGAACATCCCAAGGAAAACGGCCCCTCTCGTCCTTCACGCACAGTTTTGTCCCGAACTCATACAGCAGTTTGAAAACGCCGACGTCACAGCGCTGTCGCAATGCAAAATGATACAGACTTGGCATTCCTGGCCGGGAATTCGGACTGGTGACCTGGAAGTTGGGGTCGGCACCAGAGTGGAGCAGAAGCTTGAGGCAGTCATACTGCTGGTACACGACGCAGATCTGAAGTGGGTCCATGCTAAACAGGCGGTTTATCCGACAGCGGTGTCCAAGGTTTGCATTGTAGTCAATTAACAGCTGTAAAAAAAGAAGATTTAGAACTGAATTTATAAAGTCAGTTTTATGTCTTACAGACATGTAACAATACATTTACTGTGCTTAATAACAACTGTCTTGAAGAAAAACAGGCTTAGTAAATTCGGCTCTTAAAGGTACAAGCCCTAGTTTTAACCTGTAAACAATTAATGGCCACTAAGCTTAGTTGATTTACAAACCTGTTACTCATTAGGATTAAGTTGTAACAGAGTGAAAGGAGAGTATGTGACGATAAATGGGAAATATCCTTAAAAATAGACTAGAATTCGAATTAATAAATCACTACTTCTTAGACACAAGTGCATTAAATCTTTTTGAATAATGCATTTTGTGGTATTAGAAACACTAGGACGACCAGAAACACTTTGGTTGTATGGAAATGGATAATCTAAACAATAAAATGTAATTATGTAAGTAATCTTTGATTTCATTGATCATAAACAGCTCTAATAGTGAAAAATATGCTGTACCGGTACATTGTAGTGCTTATAAACTAGGGTCTGTCCCTTTAATGATTGAAAAGGAGATTCCTGACTCTGTGGCTATGTAAAGTCTGTCTCGGTAATCAAATGTTCCAGAAAATATCTTCAAAAATAGACTAGAATTTGAATTAATAAACTGTTAGTTGTCAGATGCACAGGATTTGAACCAATTAAGTTCCTACTAGCCTTAAAAGGACATTCCCAAGTTTGTTGCATTGCAAGATATTTCAGACTAATAAAATATTTCTACGATTAAACTTACATATTAAATATATTTTCTTGTTTAGAATATCAATGTCTGTATATTTAATGTGTCTGTGGTCATTTTAATATTTGTAAGAAGCCCAAACTCAAACTGGATTTCGTTTTCAAATAATTTCATACATACGAAAAAATATTTTGAGGAAATAAAATGAAAATTAACCTAGTACAAATATTAGAACGATCAGAAACATTTTTAATATAGAGCCACTAATACTCTAAACACGAAAATATATTTAATACGTAAGTTTAATCGTAGAAATATTTTATTAGTCGATAACATCTTAAAACACTGCAGCAAACTCGGGAATGTCCCTTTAAATCCAATAGCTTAACCACTACACCTGAGAGGCCGGTACTGTGATATGAACCCAGTACCTACTAGCCTTAAATCTGATAACTCAACCACTACACCATCGAGTGTGGTTCCACCAGACTTCAAACCTAATGGTTGAATGACTAGACCGGTTGGAGAGCAGACACACCTTAACCAGATGGATACATCCATTCATGCATGCAGTGTAGATTGGGGATGTGTTGTTCTCTAGATCCCCTTCCGGATCGGCTCCTTGCTGTAGTAGAGCATGGGCTGTCTCTATGTGGTTGTTTTTCACTGCCACAAACAGAGGTGTCTGAGCCTTCACATCAGGGATGTCGATACTGGCTCCTTCGCGTAGGAGAATCTCAACACATTCTGTGTGGCCTCCTACAGCAACAGAATGGAGGGAAATGTCTGATTAATGACAGCGACACAACAAATTCTAAACATTGGTTATTTTGGGGTCTAAAGTATTGTTATTTACAATGTTGGTTCAATGAGAGAGAGAGAGAGAGAGAGAGAGAGAGAGAGAGAGAGAGAGAGAGAGAGAGGAAGGAGGGCAGGGGAAGGAGGGCAGGGGAGGGAGGAAGAGAGAGAAGGAGTGAGTGTGAGACACAGCAAGGGGATCAAAGAGTGGAAAAGAAAGAGACAAGTGGTGAGTATAAGCACTCATGCTGAATAGGAAAAACCCCATACTTTTGTAATTCCAACCAAAGGGACAAAATGTTGGGGGTTTTGTTTACCGAGCCCCTTACAAAAACCTTTTTTTCTGAGAGTTGGAATTACAGTATCTACACCTCACAACTGATTGATATTTTGTTTCCCATTTAAGTACAGTAACAAAGCAGCATAATTGTGTATGTTATAGCTTGCACACCCAAGTTTATTTTAGAGCGATTCATAAATATTTCACTTACATGCTACAACATAAACATGTAACAATTAAATTAACTATAAATATAAAGTTAAAAATATTAATTTGTGTAAATATTTCTAAAACAATTCTGAAAACATGATATCTCTGTCTGTATGTGTGAATTCTAAAACAACATGATATCTTTGTATGGGTGAATTCTAAAACAACATGATATCTCTGTCTGTATGGGTGAATTCTAAAAAATTATATCTCTGTCTCTATAAGTGATTTCTATAAAAACATGATATCTCTATATGGGTGAATTCTAAAACAACATGATATTTTTGTCCATATGAGTGAATTCTAAAACAACATATTTCTGTCTGTATGGGTGAATTCTAAAACAACATGATATCTCTGTCTGTACAGGTGAATTCTAAAACAACATGATAACAAAATGTCAGTTTAATGCAATTCATTATAGATTTTGAAGCAGAATAAAGAGACCTTGTGGTGTTTTTTTTTATATTATCTATGAACATGATTAAATTACAACATTATACTAATTCTCAGAACAGTGCATATTTAGTGATTTACATCGTTTCTATACAGGTTGGCCTTCGTGCATGTGCATAGAAAATAAAGTTTTTTAGAGAAAAAATAGCTGACAACTGAAAATTATTTCATTTGGGATATATATTTTATAATAACTGGTAACTCGTTTATTATCCTCTATTTAGTACACAACCTGTGGCAGCAAGTCTCAATGCTGTGCATCCGAGATGATTCTTCTTGTTAATCTGACCTCTGACCTCCGGGTTCAACAACAGTTTCGACAGTTGGTGGTGATCACCGACAAATGCAGTCTCATGTAAAACTGTGTCGCTTATTGAGAAATGACAGTCACGAAACCTGTCGGCAATCGCCAGACTAATCATTCGACTTTGTGGTCATAAAATCACACTGGAAAAACAAAGGAGAGGAATTTCTGTCATTCAAGCAGGTCCAAACAAAGTGAGAGATGAGGGCTTCTAGATTATGGTAGTCCCACTCCCATGGCGAGTGATATTCAATGTTGGGCTAGTAAATAACTACTATTGCCATGCCCGACAGGACTTCTAGATTATGGTAGTCTCACTCCCGTGGCTAGTGATATTCAATGCTGGGCTAGTAGAAGTAAATAACTACTATTGCCATGCCCGACAGGGCTTCTAGATTATGGCAGTGTCTGCGCTTAACTTTTTTTTTTTAGTTGTCATCCGGGCAAGTGGTGACAGCACTTTCACTTGCCCGGTTCTATTTTCACTTGCCCGAATAATATTAAAAATATATATATATTGCAACAGATAATAAGAGAAAACACAAATTAAAAATAATAAAATAATTGGTTGCCAAGCGGGCAACCTTACTGTGGGTTTTCAGTCGCCCGTCGTCGTTTTCAGATGCCAGGCACGATCGAGCGACCGTTAAGTTTGAACCCTGTTATGGTAGCCCCACTCTCATGCATGGCTAGTGATATTCAATATTAAGCTAGTAAATAACTACTATTGCCATGCCAGACAAGGAATTCCAGATTATGGTAGCCCCAATCCCATGGGTAGTAATATTCAATCTTAAGCTTTTAAATAACTACTATTGCCATGCCAGACAGCTAGTGAAATTATTTTGATAAAATGTTGCAGTTAAGTCTATTTAGTAAATATGAATATCCTGATTAAACCCCAACCCCCAATGTTAGCGTTTTCAAGCTGTATCTCCCTCTTTTAAGTGACATATTTGATTATTACTATTATTCAGTAAAATTGTATTAACTTAGGTAAATTAGGGCTAGTGAATTTTTTATTGTGGCTAGTAAACAATTTAAATAATTAATCCCATGGCTAGTGGATTTTATACAAATGTCCTGGAGACTGATAGTTTCATATTTTGTGTTGCTTGTAAATATCCATAATTCATCCAGGGTATAATCTACCATAAATTTGGGGGCCTGTGACAGGCCCCATTCCCCTAATGTAAATTCCCAATCCAATACCAAACTTTTCACAACTACGACCCAACAGTTTCCCAATTAGGATTCCCAGAGTTGCTAAGTTAAAGAACGGAACGGCTGTTTTTACAATATTTCTTTAATGGATTGTGATGACTTTTTTCAACAATAGCCTATAGCAAAACGATTGAGGCAAGCAATAAACTACTCACCAGTTGTAAGTATTAGGCGAGTATGAGGGGCGCACGAATCGCTACTCTCCTCTCACGGAGAGGCCTGGTATTGGTTTTGATTATTTTTGAAAATCCCCTTTTTTTTGTACATTTTGTATTTGAAACGTAATTTTTTCCCAATTGACCAAAAAGGGACCCTTAAAAAATTGTCTAGATTATACCCTGTCATCTAACAGGGAACACCTTTTTCCATGAACTATGAATTTTAATACAAGTTATTTATTTCTGAGCCAATTGTTTTTTAACATGCACACATTTTTTTCTTCTCTTTTTGTTGTTATTTTCAAAATACTTAATATTACTTTTCTTATCACGTCAAACCAAAGTGAACTTTTTTACAAAATAACCTCACATTTTTGTAGGATAGGAAAGAAATGCTTTATTTAACGATGCACTCAACACATTTTATTTACGGTTATATGGCGTCAGACATATGGTTAAGGACCACAAAGGTATTGAGAGAGGAAACCTGCTGTCGCCACTTCATGGGCTACTCTTTTCAAATAGCAGCAATGGATCTTTTATATGCACCATCCCATAGACAGGATAGCACATAATACGGCCTTTGATGTACCAGTCGTGGTGCACTGGCTGCAGCGAGAAATAGCCCAATGGGCCCACTGACGGGTATCGATCCCAAACCGACAGCACATCAAGCAAGCGTTGTTCCACTGGGCTACACCTCGCCCCAGGAGGATAGGACTGACTATAAATTTGCCAACTTGTATTTTGTTTGCTCAAACTTTCTGGACTTAATGGGTTATTTAAAATGAAATCGGTTACCTGCATTTATTAAACTTGAATCGGACATTAGGCTATTTCTCATTTCAGCCAGTGTAACACAACTGTTATATCAAATCCGTGGTATGTGCTATCCTGTCTGTGGGATGGTGCATATAGCATGGGACCCTGGTCGAGGTACTTAATAATTGTATTAGTATATTTTAAAACTGCTTTGTAAATTTATTATAATTATTAGTCAAATAAAAAATGTAAATGTTAATTATACCCACAATGCAGAAAAATCTCCATATTTGATGCAATCAAAAGTACACATGTGCTTACAATCAATCTACCCCCACCCACTAAACGGAAAAAGATAACTCCATTGAGTTGTGTTATTTACTAAAACGTCATAAGAACAAAGTATATAGCTGCAATTTGATTGGTTGAATTTATGTCTTAAAGAAATCAATAAAAAAAGTGTTTTTTATGAGAGAAAAAATGATTGATTTAGCAGTCAGCAGGTTGCTGCATGGTTTTAAAAATATTGTTTGCAAGATAAGATGGGACAAACTTCTTTTTTGTTTTTGTTTTAAATAGCTTTAATTGGTTATTTCTAAATATATTTTAATATTTATTCAGATATAATAGTCACTATACATATTGTAATAATAGCCATATTTTTAATGGAAAACTGTATTGATCTACAGCTTACTTTACGTTTTCAAATTTTAGTGCCCTTATTTTCTTGCATGGAAAAACAATTGACCTCACATTTTTACTGACGTCAATCACTAACATGTCAAAATAAACATGCACATGCAGACGACACATAGAAAAAAAAGGTAAAATGTAACAAATAATTGGATATATTTAAAATTTGACCGTCTGCACATCTTACTGTAAGACTTGGAATGTAAACAAACGGTAGGTGGTTCATTACTTTAAAAAGGGGTAAAATCCTGAATGACATGACTTTTAACAGGGTGAGCAGGTTCGGATCCCAGTCGAGGCATGGGATTTTAATCCAGATACTGACACCAAACCCTGAGTGAGTGCTCTGCAAGGTTCAATGGAATGGGTTTGTGCTATCCTGCCTGTGTTAAGCGCAAATAAAATATCCCTTGCTGCCAATTGGAAAGAGTAGCCCAGAAGTGGCGACAGCGGGTTTCCTCTCAATATCTGTGTGGTCCTTAACCATATGTCTGATGCTATATAACTGTAAATAAAATGTGTTGAGTGCATCGTTAAATAAAACATTTAATTCTTTCTTTGAACAGGGTGAGTATAAAAGATCATTTGCTCCTAATGAAAACATGCAGTTCTCTATGACTATAAGTCAAAATTACCAACTGTCTGACATCCAATAGCCGAGGATTAATAAATCAGTCTGCTCTAGCGGTGTCGTTAAACAAAGCCATCTTTAAATTAACCGTCGGCGTCTGTCAAAATTATCATCTATCAATATCATCTAGTATCTACCGCGTTTTGTTGCTACATATGCTACGATGTTGGACACTAGAAGCAGAAGTTAACGCAATAAGTATACTTAAAGGTGAAAACAAACACAAAAACAACTGTCACGGTGCGTAAAACTAAACAAACAATGATTTAACAATATACCGTAACCTTTCTGTTATTTTGTTGTTGTTTTGATATACCATACACTGGTTTTTACAAAAGAAAAATAAAAGGATTATACCAGTATATTGGGTAACCAGAGTTATTTCCCTTGCATTAGATCCAATACCATTCAGGTTCCAATGTACCAAATAAAATCCTATTGACAATAATGTTAACGTTTACTCATAAAACTCATATAAAAAGGAAGGAAGGAAATGTTTCAATCAATGACGCACTCAACACATTTTATTTTCGGTTAAATGACGTCGGACATGTGATTACGGACCACACGATATTCAGATATCCGTGTCTGACATCATATAACCGTATATAAGATGTGTTGAATGCCTTCCTTCCTCACATTTTAGCGGGCAGCATGGCCCAGTGGTAGAGTGCCCGCCTGATGCGCGGTCGGTCTAGGATCGATCCCCGTCAGCTGACCACTGGGTTTTTTCTCTCGACATAACCATATGTCCGACGCCGATATAACCGTAATTAAAATGTGTTGAGTGCGTCGTTAAACAAACCAACAAAAAAAAAAAAAAAATCCTCACATTTAATCAACTTGAAAGAAAATAGGGGGTCGCATACAATTTAAGAAATGTTTATGATTTTTTTATTAGCAACCCTCAGCTGTGCTGAAAATACTTTGACGGCAGGGGGATGGGGTGGGGGCAGTACTTCGCACTGTTATGTATCCTACTGTTTTACCTAGTGTTATAATAAAGTACTACTAATGATGATGTTGATGATGACGATCACGATGATGATGACGGAGCCGTTGATAAAGATGACGAAGACGATGGTGATGATGACACACAGACGACGACGATGATGACGATAATGATGGTGGTAGTGTGGTGATGTTAATGACTAATGACAATGATTATGATGGTGGTGATGTTGATGATGATGACGACGACGAGGATTTTAATAATGATAACGAAAGAAGAAAGAAAGAAATGTTTTATTGAACGACGCATAACGATAACGAGAATGATAGATGCAATTCAAAATAATTAAGACTCCCTAAAATGCCTCCTTATAAGCTCAGAACCACTGTCAATCCATCTTGCTTCAAAATATTTCAGTGTCCTCGTGTAGGTCAAGTCCAAATGTTGACGTTATTTAGGCCGAGTACTCTGCCGATAGAGAGCGAGACGGACAATAGAACGTTTACGGACGATCTCGCTCTCTTAAAGAGAGATATTCGTTTTCCAGGGCCCGTGCTTAGAAAACTTAAAGTCTAGAATTTAATAAAGTCCAGACTTTAACGTAATGCTATTTGAATAGCGTTGCCACGACGTTAAAGTCTGGACTTTATTAAAGTATGGACCTTAAGGTTTATAAGCACGTGACCAGATATGCTTAGAAACATTACTGGACATTTTAAACCCCAATTTCAACTTATTTTCGTGCTTATATCCAATTAAGCTTCAAAGACGCTGTCCTGGGTACACACCTCAGCTCTCTGGGCCGTTTGTCCAGGACAGGTGCATGGTTAGTTGTTAGTTGTTACTTGGTTAATGAAAGAGAAGAGGGTGTAGTGGCCTTATAGCTACCCATTGAGCCCTTAAGAACTCGCTCTGGGTCGGAGCCGGTACTGGCCTGCGAACCCTGTAAATAGCATCCTGTAGTCCGGTGGTTTATCCACTGCGACACTGAGGCAGGCTTTCTTCTCAGAGGTTTGTCTTAATCTAAAACTGGTGAGCTAAATTATGTTTTTTGTAGGGTATGTAAACAATTTACCCTTGTCAGCCCTGGAATCCAGGTCTGCATTCAGCTAGACCGAGCAGTAAAACGTCTGCTAGACTGGTTTATGCGCTTCACGTTAAAACAAATGGCCATGTCGGGAACCATTCAAATAGTTCGCGAACGTCAGAAAAACATTCACTAACTGAACATAGGGCAGGTGTTCCTTTAGCAATAAACCCTATCCACTAACTGGAAATCACCCCCTCGGCGGACACATTGTTTTCCCGTTCCAGCCACTGCCCCGCGACTGGTATATCATTCATTGTGATATGACTGTTGTCCAGTCTGTAGGGGAAAAAAGGCATATGAAAGATTATTTGCTTTAAAGGGACATTCCTGAGTTTGTTGCATTGTAAAATGGTTCCGACTAATAACATATTTCTACGATTAAACTTACATATTAAATATATTTTCTAGTTTTGAATATCAATGTCTGTATATTCAATGTGTTTCTGGTCATCTTAATATTTGTAAGAAGCCCAAACTGGATTTTGTCTTCAAATAATTTCGTACGTACGAAAAAAATAGTTTTTAGGAATTAATATGAAAATTAGCCTAGTACAAATATTAGAACGATCAGAAACACGTTTAATATACAACCACTAATATTCTAAAAAAGAAAATATATTTAATGTGTAAGTTTAATCGTTGAAATATTTGATTAGTCGATAACATCTTAAAATATTGCACCAAACTCGGGAATGTCCCTTTAATGGAAAACATTTTGCGATTTTCTTTTGATAGCTGTAGATGAATTAATGTTTATCGACATCCCAGCACCAAAATATATTGGTTTCATTGTGTCATACAAATGTAACTGAAAACACTGTGTTACAATTGTAAAATATAAGTTTAACATTCAGCAGCCGTCAATGAATTAATAATTGTTCTCCAAGTTAAATAAAACACACGTCTTTCTACTTATTTCGACAGAAACACACCATCAACGTTTTATTTATCGAAACTACTAGAGCACATTGATTTACATTATTAACAAGTGATATTTTATATGTGCCATACTACAGTCAGGATAACACATATCACGGCCTTTAACACACTAGTCGCGATGCACTGGCTAAAAAGAGAAATAAAGCAATGGTCCCACGGACGGGGATCGATCTCAGACAGACCGCGCATCAGGCAAGCACTTTACCACTGGGACCGGCCTCGGTGGCGTCGTGGTTAGGCCATCGGTCAACAGGCTGGTAGGTAATGGGTTCGGATCCTAGTTGAGGCATTGGATTTTTAATCCAGATACCGACTTCAAACCTTGTGTGAGTGCTCCGCAAGGTTCAGTGGATATATGTAAACCACTTGCACCGACCAGTGATCCATAACTGGTTCAACAAAGGCCATGGTTTGTGCTATCCTGCCTGTGGGAAGCGCAAATAAAAGATATCTTGCTGCAAATCGGAAAGAGCAGCCCATGAAGTTGCGATAGCGGGTCTCCTCTCAAAATCTGTGTGGTCCTTAACCATATGTCTCACGCCATATAACCGTAAATAAAATGTGTTGAGTGCGTCGTTAAATAAAACATTTCTTTCTTTCTTTACCACTGGGCTAAGTCTCGGCCGTAAACCCATCATCACTGCTCGCCACTCGAGCTGTGGTGTCGTTAAGTATTAACTCGTTCGTTCTCATTCAGTAAGTAAAGCGATAACCGTTTTTAAGTTTCGTATTTGATTAAGCGAATTAAACGCTCGGTGTGTACACATTGCCCAACATGCCAGTCTATTTTGTCATATTGATTTCGAGCGCCGGGGGTCCTATAACCATGTTCAGTAATGACATTAAAATTCGGATTGAAACCATCTTGAATTTAGCGAGGGAAATCAATTTGTGTTCTACATGCACGGACATTAAAAACAAGTATTGGCCGTTTCAGGGATGTGTTGTTAATTACGTCT
>JAECMU010200032.1:0-15656 GCA_016106625.1 Dracogyra subfuscus
ACATGTATATATATATATATATATATTTATTTATAAAATGTTTTTAAACTTTGACTTAAATTATCACATAAAATATCTTTGCCTATGATGGCTATAAGTCATTTTCTTCCCATCAAAATATAATTTTATATAACTTAAGGGTCGGCTTAAAAAGTGGTCAGAAAATTATACGAAGAATATTTTGTAAGTTTTATTGCTGAATTATGCTAATTTGAGTAAGTAATTTTTATTACTTATTTCTTGGCATTAGGTCCGTTTGTGGTAATAAAATGTGTATTAGGAAAATACGTGCAATATCGCACACCATAACAGGCAAAATAACAACTATCTCTGATAGCAAAACAACAGCACAGTGTGAAAAATAGTGGTACGGCACGTGTTTACCAGATTCGCCTTTCAAATTACTTGTAAGGGCATTTTCATAGTTATAACAAATATACCACACACACACACACACAAAAGTGGTACGGCTGTGCTATACCTCTTTGAAAAGTGGTACAGCCATGGTCGTACTGTGCGCCACCCCTGATACCAACCACCTGTTGACAACTTGGTAACTTGTATTAATCATTGTTGAAACATTGATTTATTGGTGCAGTAATTACTTGATTCATTACATTGTTTACCAGTGTAAAAAATTTAAATAGGCATTAAAACGAAAATGCTATCACATGTGCATTGTTAGAATGGTATTAGGCCTATTTTTATGTCATTAGAAATAATTGTGTAAATAAAATTTAAAAAAAGTAAAAGAAATGCATTCTGGACAAGTAAACTGAACAGTCCACCAATTGTTGTTTTTGTTCTCATTAAGTACATTTACTATGTTGGCTCCACAGCGTGTCATTTATGTAGTGCTCTGCACAAGATGTGGAGGAAATTACTACTGACAAACACAACTGGCTAGCTTTCATTGGTTTAACTGTCAACACAAATTCCAGCTGTACTTGTTTAATTGGTGTGTGCAAAAACTGAAGTGAATTCAGTCAACACAAAAAATGTTCTTGCAGACGCATTAATAAAAATACACATTTTAGTGTGTACTTGTCCTAACGCAATAATACCCTGATACATTATTTTCATGATTTAAAGTATTACTTGGAGATTTGATTGTAAATTGGATGCAGATGTGCAAAGCTGAAGTTTCCAAGAGTTGACTTATAAATGAGTTGGTAAATAGATGAAATTTTCAGGGCTTGAAATTAGAATCTCGACTTATAGCCGAGATCCACTTACAGGTCAAGATATATGGTAGTGCCGTCAAAAGTCTAAATATTTTTATAGGGGAACCTGCTTGGGCATACCACACTTATAAACCATTCAAATCCTTTCAAATATTCCTTTTAAGCTTGCAATTGTATATAGCATTTAGGCTATAAGGTACACTCTACAATTACAAAATGTTATGTTTGTTGATTGTTACAGAACATTATTAAAATATTCATTTAAATCCATAAGTTACTTCAGTCAGCCATTGCCAATCTGTTCTATTATCTTATAAACTTGTACAACCCTGTTAGGGTCTATACAAATACTTAGTGCTCGTGTATGGACTGAGTCTAGCAAGAATTGTCTGTTGACAGGACTCTGATACCCAGACCTTGTTTTTTAAGGTGCGATCGCACTCGTACAGTGCACATAATTTCAATCAGACGAGTGTGAAAAACAGTGCACGTTACATTAAAAAAACATGGCAGTGGCTTTGATGCAATCATTAAACTGTTATTTCTCTTTGTTGAACAAATCTGGAAATATTGGTTTAATAGACAATTTAGTAGACCTATCAGTCAAAATTCAAGCTGAGCTATACTGCCTATTTTATTTATTTGGAGAATGACTTTTCATTCGCCTTAGCATATTGAGCTGTGCAATTTTCCACTCGCCTATAATTTTCAAAAAGCAAGGACTGGATACCCATACATGTGAGACAGTGTAGGGCATTAACTTCAGCAGTAACTAATCACAATAATTATATTATCATGCACTAGTTTCATTAATCCGTCCGCCCGTCCATCACAACCGGTTTCTAAATGCATTACAATGTAAAGATTTGGCATCCACCTTTAATGCTGAAATTGAGATGCATAATGCTATTTTACTGTATTCCTTGGTCTTATTATCATCTCTGGTGTCGGGGTACTCGGGTCCTGGTCGAGTTTGACTCTTTGAGTACCCAAGTCCAATATTTTAGACTTGTGGAGGCTCTAAATCTCATATAAGTTGAAGACTTTTTTTTCAATCAGGACCTTCCTGCCCCAGAATTGGTCACTGGCAAAGTCAGAGGCTAAGTCTGGGATGGGTGTGCCCGAACCTCTGTGGATATGGGCACATTAATAGAGTGTCATATCGTATCAATCAGGACATATTGGTGCTATATAGAGAATAATGTTGGTTTTTAATCATTTGTGAGTATTAATACCGAGTAAAGACGTGAACTGGCAGATTGTGAGATATGATTTGACGTGTTCTATTTATTACATAATCTTTGTTGATTAGCTACATTGGGAAAAAGGATTGCACCAGCATAACAAGCAAGAGCCTGATGACTTCACAGAGTGGGGAGTTATGATGTGTTTCTTGACCTTCTCGGCCTGATTGCACACTAAAATATAGCATTGGAATCATATAGTTTACTGCCTGAAATTCATACAGTAATTAGTACCTGGAAGTAGTGTTGTGAAGTGGATGAAATTTTGTAATCGACCCTCCCTTTACACAAATCAAACAGTCAAACTCGATATTATTTTCTACTTTATGCCAAGCATGGTGATGGTATAGTTTTTTTCTGTTTTAAAAGTTTTAAACAATAAAGAGATTTCTTTTTAAATTAGTTTATTTTGTGCAACATGGAACTAGAATGAAAGTAACTTTATATTGTATTCAGTTAGACTTGATCGTAAACTATTTAATCAGTTGGTTAGATTGTTTAAGCAAGTAATATATGGTGAACTCGATCAATCGGAATCACATTAATTTGAAGTAAATTTAGTTTGTTGCAAAACTTATTAAGAATAAAGAATATTCTAAAATGCTTCTCTTTTTTTTCACCAATTTTAATATTTTATGATATGGTACATTGAAGTTAAGAATTAGAATGTGTCATACAAAAAGCATTAGGAATAAAAGCACAAGTATGACATAGAAAGAAAACATTCTGAATTTCCATTCTGAATTTCAAATATGGCAATGATTATGAAATTAAAATGGCATGTATGATCATTGTTATCAAAACATGAGCCATTTGTAAACTTTATTTTTATAAAATGTTTTCCTACTTGCACAGGGGCAGAATTTTGCAAAATGGGATTATGTAGAGAGATAACAAAAGCAGAAATGATTCATGAAGTTGCTGTAATAAAGAATCTGTTATTATGATCATAAAATACATAGCACTACATAATTTGGTATGATGCCATCGAAATTCTGCCCCTGACATAACAAAAACATGTATATTGTAAGGATTCGACCAATAAATAGTTTGTGGACGATATATTAATTGCTACCAATGTGTTTTTCAGTGCACAGAGTCGGTCAGAACACCTTGGCCAATTCCAGTAGCCTTGCAATAAGTGAAATGAATACACCGGAGGATGAAATAATAGGTGTTACTGGTGGTGTCTCCACTTTCGTTTCATTCAGACAGTTATTCATTACCAGTGTACATGCATGAATACAATCAGGGTGATCAACAATGGATCACCATGGTTGTTTGTACACAATTAATAACAAAAATATAAATAAATGAACAATTCAAAAGGAAATATCTTCAAACAAAACTCCAGAAATTCAAGCGGATCTAATCATTATAAATGCCCAAGTTGTTGCATGATATGCCAGCATTGTGCATTTTCAAATGACAATAGAAAAATGGCCCAGCATACATCTAATATTTAACAGCCTTTGATTGACCTATTCCCTGATTATTTTTTTCCTCTCAAGCTAGTGCCCCACAACAGGTATATCAGAACCCATGGTATGTACTTTCCTGTACATATAAAAGATCCCTTGCTGCTGATGGAAATATGTAGCAGGTTCCTACTAGGCTATATTTCTGAATTACCAAAGGTTTGATATCCAGTGGCAATAGTTCATTAATCAATGCGCTCAAGTGGTGTTATTAAAACAAAATTTTAACTTTTAACCAAAACAAGCTTCAACTAATATCTAACAATATTTATTTTTGTTTATTACCCACATGGGTTGAAATATTCAGGGTAATATATTTGACTCATTTATTTCAGAAATATGAATTGATATTATTATAATAGGAAACTAATTATCAGCCCTTGAAATTCGGACAAGTTTTCTATGGCAGTTAAGTGTCGTCGCAAATCAATTTTGCAACGGCACTACGACGGCAATTTTAAAGAAAAGATTAATGCTGTCAAAATTATTCATATATGATCCACTGCTGTAATAATATACAAACACATAACGTCTCAACTTCACTTTCGTAAGCTTCTATACTGGAATAAACCAATTTATATTAATTAAGAAAACTGAGCTACACATGATAATAAATTTATGCTTGTCTCTGGGATCTGTAATTGGCTTCAGAGAGAAATGCCTACAGACTTTTCACCACTCACAGATTTGCGATGGCAATGAAATGCTGTCGCAAATCAAGTTTGCGATAGCTTTTGCGACGGCATTGCCGAATGCCAACGCGAATTTCGAGGGATGAATTATTTTGTAATGCAACTACAGTCCAATTATATTGCATTGTAAACATTGGGCTGTAAAAAGAACAATGTTAACAGGAGGGAGACTTGAATTTTTAATCTTCAAAAAATAATTATGCAAAAATAAGTTATATTAAGTCAATACAGTCAAACTTGTCTTAAGCAGCCACACCTAACCTGTCTTAAGCAGCCACACAAATTAGTAGTCAAAGCGACCGCTTAACACAAGTGGACGATGAATGCAGGTGCAAGTTTCATTTTTTTATTTTTTTTGACCATCTGTACTGCTAATTGATGGATGTGTGCTCTAGCTTTCTAAAAATCACTTTTCCACAGGTTGGTATCTTTAAAAATAATAAAATACAACTGAAAAGTATTAATTTAACCATTTGGAATTATTGTCCTGGTAGATTAATCTACCAATGTCAAGATTAGATTACCTATTGGCAGTTGGATGTATTCCAAGGTCACAATTTCTTAACTGATACACAGTATAGATGTCGGACTGAATGGGTACCGTGAAAGTGAAGATCGCTTATTTGTTGCATCTTGTCGTATTTCATTTAAATATAATTTACTGTGGTCATTTAACGCCGGCATTTCATATAGCAGGAGACCACTGATTATAGGTGACGGGTTGGGACAGATTTGTCTGTATTATTTTATGATTTCGACATTTGTATTTTGGATTTATTAATTATGAAACTAGTTAGTCACTTCCCGCAATTTGTTATTCATTTCAAAGTCTGCTGCTCCCAATGAATATTATTTGTCTGTGTATTTTCCGGTGGAGCATAACTCAGTTTTTCGTAAAAAAGATTGCTCACCATAATCTAGATCCCCACATATCTACAATTTACAGCACACACGCTTGACAATAAAATTATACGCTTCAACAGTCCGTACTTAAATTGCCAGATATGGGTGTTGTCCATGCTAGACCACTTATCTGTGAGCCTGTCAAATGATTTTGTGTCGTCAGTGTTGCTTCAAACTCTCAGACACTTAACACCTTAAGTTCTTCACCATTCATTCATTATTGTGTAAAATGCAAGTGGTCATTATTTTTCAAAGAAGACACAGATTTTACCGTATCGTGAATGGCACGGCAAAGTCAAGCTGATCGAAGCGAAGTTTTGGCTCACTTCACCCGCTCGGGTGAGCCCTGATAATGTGTGTATGGTTATGTAATGTAACGGTTGAGTGATTTTTATATTTAAAAAAAAAGTAAACAGTTAAAAGTGACAATGCGTAATAAGGAGAATAACCAACTTGCTACAAGGAGTTACAAATTATGTGTATCTCATGAATGAATGTTGTAAAACTTTTGTCAAGGCCTTGGGTTATCGACCTTTATTCACTTGGGACAGATTATTCATAATTCCTCGTAGCTCATTCAGGGGACAATATTTCAAAATCTTAGGTAACTGGAAGTCAGTTTACGTAAGTTTTACTTAGGTAATCGATTGTTCGGTTACGTGAATATAGTTCTTGTAACCTATGCCTTAGGCCTACCTAATCCTAAAACATTTGAACTACAGTTCTGTGCTACTTTGATGGTTCAAATGTAGTTATAAACAAACTGACTTTAGCTTTCATTACTGATATATGGTACATTAAATTTTAGAATGTCATTTTTCACCACGTAACCGATTGGCGGTTTTCGTGAATTTAAAGTTGCATAACTGACACGCGAGCAGAACAATTGTTTTCGTGAAATATTGTGCCCTGTCATTAATTAATCTCTAAGTATTTTATTCTTTTGTCTCAATGTGACAAAGTTGAAAGGCTTTACTTTTCCAATAATGACAACATCGACTTTTGCGTTTAGCTCTGCATTATGTTTTGCTCTTCTAGACATCACTCTCATTACATTTAAAAAAATGAATATTTTATTTTTATTTCTTTGTTAAAGAGAACCACATAATATGTACGCTAATCATCATTTTTCATCACATAAAATATCCCTTGGTGCTAATTGAAAAGAGTAGCCCATTGGGTGCCATCAGCAGGCTTCCTCTCTCATTATCTATCTGGTTATTAACTATATGTCTGACACCATATAACCAGAATTAAAATGTGTTGTTTGTATCATTAAATAAAAGATTTCTTCATCACATCATAAAACAAAAAAGGTGTGGTTGTTTGGACATCTAATTCTACTGAATTCTTTTTAAAGTAATAATTCCTTCATTTACAGAATTGTTGAATAATGTGAGAAGTTGCGCCATGCTGCAGAATACAATGGACCTCAACTCTCAAACTGACCCGGTAAGTTTGAATTTTGAAAAATGTAATAACAGTACAAATGGAAAACAACAGACTGAATTTAGAAGATGAGGAATGGACAAATTGGATTAATTATACTATAGTTTGTTGCTATTAAACTGTCAATTTGTTTGTTTTTTAACTAGTATAATGTTTCACTAGGATTCATTTTGTTAGGCATATTGTAATTATTTGATAATCATCACAGTTCATTATAATGTGTCTGCAAGGTTATTACCCTTTTAGTACTTCCTGCTTAACCATAAACAAATGTAGTATTTGGCATTGTGAATTATTTTTTTTATTACAGTGTTTTTACAAAAATCTATAATAATACTTTCTAAAATTAATTGTGTCCTTAGCTTAATCTGTCCTGGAATGGGCCAGTGGCCGAACCCCGGACATGCTCGAAACCTTAGTGGTATAGGAGCATGTTAAAAACATTACCACCACCAACTTAACTTATGACATAATTTGTATACTGATCTATATATATATATACTTCATTTAATTCATTTATTAAATTAATTTTGTTGTTTGACGAGTTTATTAGAAATTTTTTTATTGTTGCTGCAGAATATCAAACAAATCACCTTAGGCTCTTCATTGCCTGTTAAAGTGTTCACAGTATTAGCAACCTTTATTAAAGTTTAAATTGTTAATGCCTTTAAATAGGCAAATACACATTTAATTTATATGATATTAGCATATTTAATTTACGCCTACCCCAAAATTGATTTTATGACTGACTTGTCTGCTACATGTTTTCCTATTATGTATAAACAGTTAAATGGACATTCCTGAGTTTGCTGCAATTTGTAAGATGTTATCGATTAGCAGAGCCTTTTTAACAATTGTAGTTACATATCTAATATATTTTTCTGAATCAAATATTAGAGGCTGCATTTTAAATGTGTTTTTGATCGTTCTAATATTTGTACTAGTTTAAATTTCATTTTATTTCCTAAAATATTATTTTTGTCAAACGTACAAAAATATTTGAAGACAAATCCAGTTTGTGCTTCTTACAAATATTAAGACGACCAGAAACACATTAAATATACAGACACAGATATTCGAAACAAGAAAATTTTAAAGTTTAATCGTAGAAACATCTTACAGTGCAGCAAATTCAGGAATGTTCCTTTAAAATATTTATTTTTTGCTTTTGTAGGTCATGTATAATATGTTTTAATATCTCCCTGTGATTAGTGCTAGATCAACACTTACATTTTAGATCAGACAATATGTTTGTTATTCGCTTATGCAAAATGATACTTACACTAAAGCATACTTATATGTCTGTTTGAAAAGCATACTTTAAAGGCATAGACCCTAGTTTTAACCAGTAAAAATTGACACTGGTTAATTAAGTTACAAACCTGTACATAGCACATTTGGATAACGTTACAAGAGAGTGAAACAAGAGTCTGTGACCTTTTAATGGTGAAATATTGTTAAAAATAGACTAAAACTCAACTCCATAACTGTTATTTCTCAGACACATGTGCATTTTTAAAAATATGAAAAATTCATTTTATGGTATTAGAAACGTCCTCGTTAACCAGAAACACATCGGTTGTACGGAAATGGATTTGTAAACAATACAATAAAAGCAGTGTTTGATTTCAGTGGTCATAAATGGTTCTAATAGTGAAAAATATGCTTGATGCATGTTCGGTCTAGGATTGATCCCTATCGGTGGACCCATGTGGCTATTTCTCATTCCAACCAGTGCTCCACAACTGGTGTAACAAAGGCCATGGTATCCACAACTGGTGTAATAAAAGCTGTGGTATCTACAATTGGTGTAACAAAGGCCATGGTATGTACTATCCTGTCTTTGGAATGGTGCATATAAAAGATCCTTTGCTGCTAATTGAAACTTAGAGTACATTAAGTGGTGACAGCGTGTTTCCTCTCAATATCTGTGTGGTCCTTAACCATAAAAACTAATGTCATATAACCGTAAATAAAATGTTTTGAGTGCGTTGTTAACTAAAACATTTCCTTCCTTCCTTTAAGTCATTAACCATTGAATCTGTGACTGATGTCTTTATTTTAGTCCCAAGCTGTTGGTGCTGCTGCAGGTGCTGAACAGCTGGATTTGTCCTCCGACCCTGAAATATCAATACTGCTACCGACATCGCCTTACAATGTCGGATCAGAACTGTGCACAGTATCTAGTCTTCCTTACGGTTTGCCGGACCCCATTGACACGGGGCAGGAGCAGCAGGCAGGACTGTCACTCTTACAGTCAGCTCTGCTGGGAGACTCAAAGAGATCTTTTAACCCTGCTGCTCAGAACAATGCCTTGCCCCTTGTTGTGAAATCCCCGGTGAATATGGCCGGGGCCAGTCCACCTGTGCAGGTTGTTCCAAACAACAACAACAACGTGGGACTCAGGACAGATATTGCTCAAACTGCTCAGCTGTCACGGTCTCCACCCACGTACAAAGCCCCACCTCATCATGCAGGAAAAGTGCCTTCACCTCGTAGCAAGGGCAGACAAGCAACTTCATCAGCCACCTCATCAAATAATCAAGTGTTGACAAAGAGAAGTGACGGATTTGCTGTTCCTACTGTAAGAAATCTTATTGAGTAGTTTTTTGTGTGTGTGTATAATGTCTTTGGCCTGTTGATTTAATGTTGATGGTTTATTTAAAATAAATAATAGCAGAGGAAAGTCAGAATAATTCCATTCATATACAGCGGACTCTGTCTAGATTTAATGTAAGGGTGATGGACCAAATGTGCAAGTATATATCCATCTTAGACAGATATGGCTATTTCTCATTCCAGCCAGTGCACCACGACTGGTATATCAAAGGTCATGGTATGTACTATCCTGTTAGTGGGATGGTGCATATAAAAGATCCTTTGCTACTAATGGTATTTGAGACTGTCAAAATTACCACATGTTTGACATTCAATAGCCGATGATTAATAAATTAATGTGCTCTAGTGGTGTAGTTAAACAAAACAAACTTTAACTTTAGATGGATAACACCCAAGCAAGCTATTGTTACTGAATGGAACTGTGATTTACACAGAAATATGGATTGAACAGATGCTGGTTTGAACAAAATCCACTGTAATTTCTTGTGAAACCCCTAAAAATGTTTACTGTAATTTATAGGCAAATGTACACAGCAGTGAAAACATTTGGAGATTTTGTTTCCCTCTGCATTGCCAGAAAACAAAACAAAAAATGTTTCTTTAGTGAGATATGTTTTTGAAATCAAGCATAGCTGATTTGCCAAACATGTTTTTCACTGTCATGTGCATTTGGCTCTTAGTCATCATTTCAGTAACTAGTGTTAGTGAGTAAGCATATTGTTTATGCATTTTTTGCAAGACAAAAAACCACAAAGGTTAATCCTTCATATATGTGCCATCTTGTATCTCGGAAGAGATCAGAAGCATTTATCATTAAATATGTGAATTGTGTGTGGATGTGTTGTTTATTTTCAGGGCAAGCCAGTCCATCCACATCGTAAACACAGAAATATTGCCCCAGCTCCAATAAACACTGCTACTCCATCCAATCAGAACACATTTTTGGCCCAACTTCTCACTAAAGGTAACATAATAAATCACTTGTATCATTTTTTATCGGATGCTGGTTTCTGATATTGTCCTTATTACTGTTGTCTGTTTGAAATTCATCAGTTCCAGTGCAGACTTTGAGGTTAAAAACTAAGTGCTATAGGGCACTGTGTAGATATAGTAAGCCCAACACCAATCCATCATTTCCTTGCATTTGTCACTAATAAAAGCTGATGATTCATAAATCAATGTAATGAGGTCTAATTAACGAGCTACTCTTGATCTACTAAATTCCAAAACTATATTAGCTTTGTATCCTTTTTTCTTTCGGCCGACCGTTCAAAAATTGCGCCAAACATTCCTTCGTACTGAAATGCGCACCTTTTCTCTTTGGCATAATTAATGCTCCATTCAAAATTCCATAGCCCCACCACCGCCACCCCCGCCTGCTACTGATCTTGATCGGGCTGCTGGTGCTCCCTTTCTGTCTTGGACGACAGGCGTGCGCTACAACAGCTTGTTCTGAATGTGCACGTTAAACCCTATGACATGACAAATCATTGTGCTCTAGTGGTGTCATTAAACAAAACAAACTTTGTCATTAATAAAATGCCGTAATAAGAAAATTTTCATTTTATTGATTTTGTAATATGAATCAAACTTCGAACTACACAACCTGGAACAACTATTGTATACCTTTATCATTTGTATATAGCTTTATTATTTTTGTATAGCTTTACAGATCAAGTTGAAGTTTTGTGGTGATATAACCACTTTTCAGAGTTATGACCCTTGAATTTAGGAGATAAGAAAAATTGTTGGGCCCAGTAGGGGACATGTATTGCTTTAGCAGTACTCTCAGAATGCTTGTTCCTTGTGATTCTATTTAAATAGAATCCCTGTAGAACCTTAGTGGTAGAGCTTTAATATCCATAAAATAAATGTTCATAAATGCTCAAACTAATTTTTTTAATTGTCAAATTAGATACTTCTTTATATCTTTCAGGCATTATTAATATGTGATCAGTTGGTGTATTAATTTAATAATTATTTTTGTATACATTTATTGAAAGGGAATTTCTTTTGCAATGAGTCCGTAACAATGAAATATTTATTATGTGGATTATTTGTATAGGTACGTATCCGGGAGCTCTGACAAGTGTTAAGAAAGAGCCTGTCACAGCATCACCATGTGGAAACCCAGTAACTACAACTGCCTATCAGCCCATTCTTCCAGCAGATCCCAGCCGGGCCTTTCCCACCTCGACATCAATTCCAGTCCATCCAGCACAAGCAGGCACCACATTTCCAATCACCATGCCAACCGGGATAGCAATAGATATTTCAAAGGTCAGTTGGTTAATGTTATGAGTGAATATGACTTCTTTTTTTTAGTTTTATTTTAGCTAAATTATATCACTCACACGCACATGCACACACACACACACATTCATACTCCCACACATGATGGCTAGTATGTTTACTGGTGGTAGGTGCTGGGTTCATATCCAGCTGCTGCCACCAAAATTAGTGAATATACTTTTCATTGGGGAGATTGATGTGTATAATCAAGCCTTGAGCATAATGTTTTTCAGTGGTAGCCCACCAGGTTATAAAATCTGGTAGCCCTCAGTAAAATTGGTAGTTCCATAATTTTAATAAATTATAAAAGGAAGAGAGAAAAAAAGCAAAATCATATATTTTTTATTTAAATATGTTATTTTAGGGTTAGGACTTTTAAAATCATAAGCAAGGTACATAGAGGTTATTACCAGAGTGTTTTTCTGTATCGTCAATATCATATATTAAGAATAAAAATTGTATTATGCGAGCATAATACATTATTTTTATTCCTAATATATGATATTGACGATACCGAAATACACAAGGGTAATAATCTCTTTATCATATAAGCTCAAGCTTAATACAGTGTGTTTTTGTAAACTGTACACGCAACTTTAATTCCAGTCCGCCATTACTACACATTCAAATGACATAAGAATATGTGGCGCGGTGTATTTTTGAATGGAAATGATGTCAAACTCGAATGACGTCATTTTGGATGTCCTTACATCAAAATAAAGTTATGCCTAACGTTTTTGTTTTCTGAACGCTGGACAGCTTTCAGTGTCAAATTGCCACTGAAATGTTTTTATTTGATGACTATGAATGCATACGCCAATCATGGAGTGTCATCCAAGTACATTTGCTTAAATGTCAATAAACCTAGTGCCGAGACCTCGACTAATTTACATCTAATTTGCAAAGTTATCAAATTCTTAAAGTAGGTGATCAAGAAAAATATCACATACTTTGATTGCACTGAAAATGTAAGATATTATATGATAATGTAAAATATACTTTTTTGTTCCCAAACTGGCAGAGCTAGCTCTGGCTGTGTAGTACATTTCTCCAAATTTATTCATTAAACTAAAAAAATAGCAAAAACCCACCATCATTTTCAAAAAAAATGTATCAATCATTACATGAAATTATTTTGCCAAATTCAAATAAAATGTGTCAGTTGTGTTTAAAATTCGCAGTTGTTGAATTTGGCGAATGCCAGAGCTAGCCCTGAGATGCAAAACAATGGGCCAAATTCACATTTTTCTTAAATGCAGGTGTTCATACGGTCTTGAAAAGTGCTTGAGTTTGAAATGAAAAGTGCTTATTTTCAAATTTTTGGGGAAAAGTGCTTCAAAAGTGCTTGAATTTCATATCGGTATGACTAGCATATCATTTTAACCAGAAATTACGAAACAATCTCGAAAGAAATTTAGCATTTTTACTTCCGTATTCGCACTTTCATTCCAGCACTCGCGACATTCTGCGACCCAAAAGTACTTGGCCCATTCCGGGACAAATGCTATGTTCTGAATTACTCAGTCAGGATTTACCGATTATTGACGAGTGTAATAGCCTCGTTTTCAAAACTGCAAGCAATAGTCAGGTGAACAGACACGGAATCACTTAGGTTTTGAAGTTTTTGCAAGCACATGTTCAAAGTTAAACATGCCTAGTGGAAAGTGTGTTTTTAACAAAACATGGTGTCGAAAATATGCGTGGATCAGAGAGAGTAAGGACGTGTCAAAGCCTGTGAGTTCCTATTGTCGCAAGAATATTAACATTGGCACCAAGGGCTAGAGTGCACTCAAATCGCACGAAAACAGCGAAAAACACAGAAAGAAAAAAAAGCGGATACTGCAAGCTTCAACATATCTCAGTTATTCAAGTCTGAGAAAGTGTCAAGTGCCGAATCTGAGAATAAACCAACGCCAACGGCGACTACATCAGTAACTGGGGATTTTATCGTTCCTCCACCAGTTGGTGTCGCACCGATTCCTGGAAATCATTTGTGCCTGTGACTGAGATGCTACATGACTTTGCATCAAAAACTGATGTCCTGAAGTCTGAAATCATGTAGTGTTTACAGACTACAGCAACCCACAACTCATACAAATCGAATGAACACATTTCTGAATTATTCAAAATCATGTTTCTAGACAGTGCTATCGCTATGAAGTTTACCTGTGCATTTTCTATTAAAAAACATTGTTCGAAAAGGCTGGTTAAGTTTTTAATTTATGGTCCTTGAAAACAAAAGGTAGGTTCTTGAAAAGTGCTTGAATTTTATGGGTCCTTGCATGTATGAACCATGCCCACTTTAGTTGTATCGTAACATCAGCTTTCACCAAAGCATTACTTTCATGTACGAAACTGACATGCTTCAAGAGTTAAACTTGATAATGAGTGAGGTCACTTATGTTCCTTGGGAATGTTTTTAATTTATTTTTTAACTGTTTAATATTCCCTTTTTCATTATCGGTAATACTCTTTCTGGCCACTGAATTACTTACGAATTATTTCAATTAGTCCACTGTGTTAAAAAAATCCTACCACTGACAGATGTACTCTTTTATTTCACTAAATCATATTGCGAAATCACCACCAGTACAAAACAAAATAATCTAGTAGCCCAACGGACTGCCGAATTTAGATATTTGGTAGTCCAAGCGAGAAATCAGTAACCAAAACACTCAGGGCTATCTCTGTGGTTGAGCCCTGGCATTGTCAGGGAATGTGAGGTTCATGTTGATGTATTGTGTTTTTTGTCTTTCAGGTTGGTACTGATTTCCCGACCAGTATTCTTATTGCTGCTGCAAGCCAGGCTCTAGGCACCAGCACTGTTACCATCAGAGACGCCTGCAGTCAAAAAATAGGTAATGCTTGAAATAGCAACAGGTGACAAGGTTCACACTGGAGCAAATTCATGTTTATCCAATTTTTAGATGTAGAGAGGATTTCCTTGAAAATTCATTAAAATGTCATTGTTTTGCTTTTACCATAGCGTGACACCCAATAGCCGATGTATTTTTCTTGCTGTGGTGTCGTTAAACATTCATTAAAATGTGATTATTAGCGAAACACTAGATGTAGCCACTGTGTATAAAATTGGCTAATTTGGCAATGGACAGGGTGAGCACTGAGGTGATCTCTCTAACTTGGTTTTCAGTGGATGTAACTGAAAATAACACCATATTATTGATTTAATTACATATCTATGTCAGCTCCTAGGTGATGACCAAGTTGCCACACCTTGCCATCCAATCAAATAGATATAATAGAAATTGATAACTTTGTGACATATAAGTTAATCTGAAACTGCATAAATATGTCTTAGATGGAAAGGGATGGGAATTCTCCTTGGATCCACGGTTTTCCTCTCATGGAACATTGCATTTCCTCGCATTTTAATTGTCCTTTCCTCCAAAATGTATCAGATGGCACAGATTTTAATCCAGGATTTCAAGAATTTCCGGAACCCCTCTAGATTTCCTCTTTTTTTACAGTTCACCAATACCCACTCCTGATTTTAAAGTGCTAGTCAGGCTAATTCTTGTTGTGTTTTTTCCCACAGCTCCTGGAAGCAACCTAGTCACCGTGACAACACTGCCAGCTGTTACTCCTCTTTCAGAGGTGTCTGCGAATCCAGTGCAGTTCACGACAACTCCTGCGTATATCGGCACAATATCTACTGCCGAGCCGCTGCAGCAGGATGACTCCCCTCAAATACTGAGTAACCCCAACTCCCCCCTGTCCGACGATCCACTGTCTCCGTTAACTGGTCATGTGAGTTGGCATTATTATTTAGTGGGT
>JAECMU010200039.1:0-12752 GCA_016106625.1 Dracogyra subfuscus
CAGTGTACACTGACTGTGCGCCACATTTTGGTGGAGTGTGATCATCTCAAGCCGACAAGAAATGATATATTTGGGAACAGAAATGTTTTGGAATCGTTTAAATTCCATCCAGAATTAATTTGTAAAGTTTTTGAAACACTGACTTCTATACAAAGTTTTAAAATATACTTACCTTGATTATATGTATTATATTATACTTTTACCCCACAGCTCCTTACACTGTGGTTTTACATTAATATATATAAATAATATTTCCATATACTTACCATTTGTGACACTCAATAGCCGATATGTATTTTTGTGCTGGGGTGTTGTTAAACAAACATTCATTCATTCATTACTTTCAGAGGTGATGGCGTCGGGTTTGCTATTGTTCATGACATGCACTGTCATATTGGGTATAGTAAAGCCAATTTCTTTCACATTATACCCAATACAGTCGTCAGGTAAATTCCAGTCTCCTTGGTCAGTCGATGCTTCCTTGATCATGTACGGCACTATGTTACCTCCTTGATTAAAATACAAAGTTGCCATACCTGAGTCTTCTGCAATATTTCCCAAATTAATGGTACCTAAATGAATATAAGCACCTCTTGCTTTAGAGAAAGATATTGCACTTCGCCATGTCTTTTTAAATAATGTTTCCACAGTCACAATTGTGGGTGGATTGTACTGGTGAGTAGACTCAAAGGTCTTAAAATACACATTATTCTCACCTCCAAGGTCATTAGAGTCTACACTCACAGTCGAATTATCTGCCATGTATGCTTGTATACCTGATTTGTCTGCAGTTTCCAAGTCAGATTTGCTTTTACGGCCTTTATTCGCAAATGTGCTAGTATAAAAAGGATCTTCTAATACTTTCGGAGGTATTCTTGACACAAATATACTTCGTAGATTGTACCCACTCTGTCTTCTTTCACCTTCAGGTACACTACCTGGTCCAGTAGTTGTTGCAGAAGTACCTCCTCCTGCTTCTTGACTTCCTCGGACTCTTTCGTCGTCTGCGAAAGGTGAATTAGGTACTACTCTTATAGTCTTCTCTGGTACTTCTTGTACACCTGCAATGTCCTGGTCACCTTTGTCACTGAATACGTCAGTATTATTTCTTCACTCGTCTGCGGTAAATTGTATTTCCTCTTAGGAAAATTGCTCACCTTCACCAGTGGTCCACTGTCACTGGAAATAAAATGTGCTTTTTCTGATATAATGTCCTGCACACTTTTTCCACTCTTCAATTTTTGCTGTTCTGTCGGGAGGTCCAAATGGCTGTTCTTCTAAAAATTGTCATACTTCTTCCACTCTGCTTCTGCTGACTCTTTATTATGTCCTGCAGAAGTTAGGGCTCTTAAAAAGTCATTTTTAAAATAACCCACAAAGTATTACACACTCGTGTTTTTAATACTTTGCACAGAGGAAGGCTTTCTATACAATCTCTTTCATGTCTCATGAAAGTAATTTATTACTTCCTTTACTTATTATATTTCCAGCAATATTCTTAGAGATTTTTTGTCCGGTGTAGTTAGTGTCTTCTCCGGTGACTGCAGAAGTAATTTCGTCTTCCATTACAAGTTAAGTGACTTCTGCTCCAGCTTTCATTACACTCGTGGCAAGACTCGTGGCTGCTTCTGCTGCTATTGCATTTTCTTCATAAAAAATTGCTATAGTTGCTGCATCAGTTGCAAATGATTCTGCTAATGATGTACTCGCACCTTAAATTGCTACACCTGCAATTTCACCTATTCCATAGAATAGAAGTTCTACAAGACCTCCTATTAAAAGGCTCACCATACTGACAATGAATAATAAATGACTAAGAATATACCTTTTTATTTTTAGACATTGACTTATTTAAAAAATAAGATGATGTCATTATGAGTTCGCCTTGCCTATGGGCTATATGTGTGACGCTAAACCTACTCTGCTCTCAAAACAACTGACCAAAATATAGGAAAGCTAACTGAAAAAGCCTCTAGAGAAAGGGCGATAACCGTCGTCGCCGTCTGACCCGAATCCCTACGGAGTAGCAATGCGTGCCCTGCGCGCCGAAGGTCATGCTACTTGATTCGGGTTAGGTTGTTTTTGGCCAGAAACAAATTGTACTTAAATAGATAAAATACACATTACATGACGAGAAATGCTGTTTATGACAATATTAGAAGATTCATCAATAATCTTGTTTTGTCCAGTATTATCGAAATGCCACAATCTTTAATACATTCATGGATAAACAGCTTTATGTTTAAAGGTCCTATGTCAAAGTTGAAACTTCAATATTTCGTTATTTTCATCTTTATTTTATTTACGAAGTCCAGATTATATCAGATAAATTACAAGCTACTTGTAATAAAACTAACTGAACTGTAAAACAGGTTAGATTCAAATGACCGTTTTATTAAAAACGACATAAAATTATAACATCACATTACATTATGTAATAGTAAACACCTGACAAAAGTGTGTGTCCAGGAAAGTGAAATGACATAGTAACATTACATAATAAATGCGAAAAGCACTGTTGTAGGGGAAATCCGCCCATCTGTTAACTCTACATAAAAGTATATGAAGAAATGTCAATTGTTCTTGAACGTATCAATATGAAAACATTTAATGTATATAACAAAAATGTGTTACATTAAACATCTGATGTACAAGATATCCCGTATGTTAATTATAAACAAATAAAAAACATATGGCAATATATGACATAAATTAGAAGCCATTGTTATTAATCGTTCTTAACAAGAGATCATTTTGACAATGGTGGCAAGACACGGGTAAGGTGGTGGGAAATTAAAATAACAATTGCGTCTTACCTGTACGAAATTATTTGAAACTGACGCTTTTTTTAAGTGACGTCACGGCGCGAGGCTATTTAATTAGCAACGTGATCTTCCTTACCAGTCCTTTTGCGCCCTGCTAAATGTCATACAAAGACATATGTCTATGATTATAACCGACCACTTAAATACAATTAAAACAGTGGTATTTAATTGATGATTTATGAAGTCCGGATTATATCAGATAAATTACAAGCTACTTGTAATAAAACTAACTGAACTGTAGAACAATAGGTAAAAACAACCAATAAACCAGGTTAGATTCAAATAGCCGTTTTATTAAAAAACTACATAAAATTATAACATCACATCACATTATGTAATAGTAAACACCTGACAAAAGTGGGTGTCCAGGAAAGTGAAATGACATAGTAACATTACATAATAAATGCGAAAAGCACTGTTGTAGGTGGGGGAAATCCGCCACCTTGCTAGATAAGCTACTGCCAGCCGGCACTAGCTGAAACTAACAACCCCCACCCACAGCAGTTTGACTGACTTAAAAGGCCATATCAGCCTAACCAGAATCGAAACACCCATCAAAATAAAAATACGATACAATGATCCACGACAGCACTGGGTGTATTAAAGCTATTAATAATAGTAAGTACATAAAATCTAGGGTTGATTCACAAGAACCTTTAAATACACACGTTCCCATTTACAATAATTTACGAGAATGCCATGCATCCGACGCAGTTTTCTTTTCTTCTTTTTTTTCTTTTTTTGTATTGAGGTGTGAGAATGCATGTTTTATCAAAACATTTTTAGTTTTTTGTAAGATGCTACGAGAATGCCATGCATTCGACGCAGTAAGTTAGTTTTAGCTATTAAAATAAGAAAATCCCATGGATTCAACTCAGTAAAAGTAGGATTTCCATACAGTAAGCCACAAGAATGCCATGCATCCGATGCCACTGCCTGTATGATAGTAGTGTAAACTGTAATTCACCATAATTCGAAATATGGGATTCTAATGTATCGCTTTAACGCGTTAGAATTCCACCTGCACATAGCTTGTATCTCTGCCTCTGATACCCCTTGATTAGCAGCGGTGCTAGCAGCACCTATTCTAAAACTGTGACTTTTGTAATGTTCGGACCTGTATCCTGCTGCAAGCAATGCATTTTCAATATATTGCAAAAATATCTGTAAGAAACTGTAGATCCTTCCGGGAATACAAAATTACAACCCGGAGAAGAACCTCGAAGATGTAGATACCTGTATAAAATATGTACTGGACAACATTCCTCTGTCGCTTGAGCATTAAGAGATAGGGTAATTGGGGCAGTGTGATAATGACCCTTGAAAGAGTGAAAACTTATCTCCACTCTGGAAGGATTTTGCAAATCCTTTTTGAAGAATTGCACACTCTTTGTCTGTAGAATATTCCTACTGTTTCCACTGTAGGTGATTTCCCCAATGCGCAAAAAACATTGACCGGAACATAAGTTTGTTGTATCTTGTTGGACAAACTTAATCCAGAGCATTTATAATTTGATACAATATATGTTTTGTCAGTGGGCGCCTGAAATCTTGTCTTTTATTTATTTTCTTTAATCCTGCTAGCATCTTCCAAATAATGAAAAGGCCCCCAACTTATGTATATATCCTATAGCTGACATATAAGTTGTGATGGTTGAACTAGCAAAGCCATTGTCCACCATGTGGGCAATGAATAATGCCACTGTATGTACACTAATTGGCAGGAAGCACTGCATATGTAACGTTGTGTGTATGAATTGTTGTAGCAAACTGAATGCTCTACGATATAACTGTTTAGACTTATCAGTTAGTGCTGCATCAATGAGTCGAAGGACTGTCTATGTAACGTTGTGTCTATGAATTGTTGTAGCAAACTGAATGCTCTACGATATAACTGTTTAGTCGAAGGACTGTCTCGTTTAAATGCGCAATAACTGCTGTGGAACTGTGGCTGGAATTCTGTCTATCTGTGGGGCTGCTTGGTGCAAGTATGCCACCTGTAAACGAGACAGGTAATCAGCCAGTATATTTAGTTTTCCTGGTATATGTTTGACTCTAAAATGAATATTGAATCTCAAGGCTCCTAAGCGGGCAGCATAGCCCAGTGGTACAGTGCCCGCCTGATGCGCGGTCGGTCTAGGATCGATCCCCGTCAGCTAACCACTGGGGTTTTTCTCGACATAACCATATGTCCGACGCCGATATAACCATAATTATAATGTGTTTAGTGCGTCGTTAAACAAAAAAAAAAGAAAGAAAAAAAAAAGGCTGCTAATACCAATCTCCTGACAAGACCCATCATTACGGTATTGGGTGATGTTTGTTTATTTATTATAGCTACTACTGTATTATTATCAGAAAAGAACAAAACTGATTTATTACCCAGTTGCAGTCCCCAGTGCTTCAAAGCTAGAACAATTGGAAATAATTCCTTGATGTTAATATGGTGTTCCAACATATGTTCATCCCACTGACCATATAGCCAATGTTTGCCAAATATGGCGCCATACCCCACATTACTAGCGTCTGTATACATTTGTAGTTGTTCTGTAGTTGTTGGCAAAAACATAGTAGTCCCATTGAAATGTTCAACGAACATTGTCCACACCTTCAGATCTAATTTCGCCTCGTTGGATAGCCGAATATGGTGACCTGGATTGTAAATCTTACAAGTTAGATTAATCAATCGCCGCAGAAATGTTCTGACAGGTACTATCACTCTGCATGCGAAGTTTAATAAACCTATCAATGACTGTAATTATTTAAGTGTCATTTTTTTCCTGCCTAGGAATGCCTGTAGTTAGATTTAGATTTTTTCAATTTTGTCTAACGGTAATCTGGCTACCATCAAGTCAGTGTCTAACTCAATCCCCAAGAACGTAATACATGTAGTGGGCTCAACAGTTTTCTCTTGCTTCATGTTGGCATAGATCTAAGAAATTTTGCAATGCATTTTGACAATATGTTTCTACGGGGAGACCCATAAAAAAAAAAAAAAATCATCTAAAACATGAACTACGAACATGGCTTGAAAATAGTTTTCCATTATCCAATGTAAAGTAGAGCTGAACTTTTCAAATAATTGGCACGAAATGGAACAGCCCATGGGTAGACATCTATCATAGTAATATAGCCCTGCTATTTCCATACCTAAGAGTTCATAATCTGATGGGATTATTGGAATAATTCTAAAAGCAGACTCTATATCAGTCTTTGCCATCAATGCCCCTTGTCCCAGTTGGTTAATTTGAAATATGACCTTATGAAAAAGTTTCATATTGTACTGATTTATGTTCATCAGAAATCCCATCGTTAATTGAAGACCCTAAAGGATAGGACAGGTGATGAATAACCCTATACTCCCCTGGTTCTTTCTTGGGAACTAGCCCTAAAGGTGAAATTTGTAAGTTGGCAAAAGGGGTGTGTGTTAAAGGGTCCTACAATCCTACCCAACTCAATGTTTTTTGTTGTTTTCATCAAATCACCTGGAATTTCTATAGCAGATTTTAACTCTGGACTAGACCTATATGCCCGAGGTCCATTATAACACAATGAAAAGCCATTCTTAAATCCTGCTTCTAAAAACTGTACTAATTCTGAATCATATCCTTCTAAGAAGGGACGCAAATAGTCAAATCTAACGGGCGTTACTCTGCTGACTGGATACTGTTTTTTGGTTTGCTGCTGAATTATTAGGTGCTGCGGTATTGGTGTAATTTGCTTTATCGAATTTTGAGCATTTTCGAAAGGAATGGGGTCCACCACAGGCCCCCTGCGCGTTCTGTAACCCCACCGTGGTGCAGGGGTGTAACATTCTCTTTGAGAATGGCCAATACAGTACAAATTGAAATTTTTAGTAAAAGTCAGTATTCGTAAAATTCTGTGATATTTTTATTTGTATTTTTGCACAGTTCTTTACACTGTTTTTGTTTTTACCTCGACTTTTTATATAGATGTTGATCATCACTTAATTTATTTGCATTACCATTGTTTGACACCCAATAGCCGATGTATTTTTCGTGCTGGGGTGTCGTTAAACATTCATTCATTCCACCACAGGCTTTGCAGACATGCTTGAACTAGCAGTTGTTTCTATTGCATACTCCATTCCTCTGAAAGGCAAAACAAAATATTTTCTGACCTACTCTAATATATGGCTTGAACTGAACCTCCATGGGTGGCACTAAATGTCCAGTTGCCATGGCCTCGAGGAATAGCTCATTATTTGGCACATCAAAAGGTAGTAATTCGGGAGAAGCCTGTCTCCATTTCCTAAAATTTAAGATAAGTTATTGCAGCCTGATCTCCCGCCTTCTCCCGACGGTATTTGCATATTTCATCAAAGAAACTATCAAATCCGGCCTGGTCTTCACTACGATTGTGACATATATTTGGAATGCCAAATTCCAAACATCCATAGACCGAATAGGTACTGGTCTTGATTTCGGGATCAACGAAAAAGTATTCGTTTGAAAAGAAATGTCAAAATCATCAATGGGTCAATTTTGCAAAAGCTGAACAAAATCAACAAACTGGTCAGACCAAATTTTTATATCATTTATATCAAGAGGGCGGGAGATGCTACCATTCAAACCATTAATTGAATAATCATCACGACCCAGTGCTGCCGTACTGGTCAGTTGCTATATGGCACCAGTGATAAATGTCTGCTGTTCCTGTGACGTACTGGGCGCTGGTGCAGTAGAAATTACTTCCCCGAAAGGCGGCCCCGATCTTTCATCTTTAGCAGCAGCTGGGTTGGTTCTTTCAACTGGCGTATCCCCTCAGCAGCAATTGCTGACACACCGGGACTCGTTGTTGTTGTCTCAGACATCTGTGATGTGGATTGCCCCGACACATCTGGACCCATTGTTGTTGTCTCAGACATCTGTGATGTGGATGGCCCCAACACATCTGGACCCGTTGTTGTTGTCTCAGACATCTGTGATGTGGATGGCTCCACAGTCTCCTCAACGATTGCTGATCCCCTTGAAGACCGCCGCCTCTTTGGTCTTGCTAGAGACTTGTTTCCCGCGGCCGATTTTCGTTTGCTTTGCGGTGGCATTATGCTCAAAACAAAAAGAAAAGTTCATTAAACCATAACATAGTTGCCAAGTATCTATGATACACAATTGTTACATGCATTAACTATATGAATACGCTGTTATCTCTCTGGCCCTTTTGTTCATAATGCATGTTAAGACCAAAACAAATAATTTTAACAACCACTATTAAGCTTACTGAAGCCAATTAATTAACACTAATCACTACATGTGTCTCGCAAAAGCCCACATCTGCCGTCCATTGGTAGAACCTAGTAACTTACATTTTCGTCAACATTAAGTTGATACCAATGTTGTAGTTACTAGGTTATGTGCTTCATATTTACATACTTCTTACTGCAAATATCTCATTCATTTCCTGTGTATCAACCTGTTAAAACCTAGCAAGTGCTTTCATTTGGTACTTATGCCATGTCTAAACCTAGTAACTATTCCGGCCAATCAGATTAACGCATTGGTCATTTGCATCAAATATGGCAGCCCCCATGTCTGAAATGGGAAAGTGAGGCATCTATGTTTCTTTAAGCAAGTTAATAAAGTTATTTAGAAAGAATATTTTTAAAATAAAAAAAAGAATGAAATAACGATTTTTGAGCACGTAAGCTAGTAACTACAAAATTGGTGTCAGCGTTATTTTGATGAAAATGTGAGTTACTAGGTTCTGCCAATGGATGCCAGACTTTCTTGTTTTATATTTGTATCACTATGTTGTGGACAACATCTTACAGGTATCTCATTCAAAATAACATAAAAGTAGCAGTGTTGAAGATTTTGGCGAAAATGCAATATTTGACACTTTTTGTAAAAATTCACGAAATATATCCTTCTAAATTAACATAATTATTTTAATATGTTGCATGAATTGTTTACTTATCACAAAGGAGCAATGATATACTACTAGGATGTAAGTACTTTGTGTCATTTATTTTATTTTATTTTATTTATATTTTTATTATTGCAATACTAGTATGTGGTTGCTATGGAAATAAAAATGGCCTCACAAAAGTGTCAAAATAATAATAATAAATAGTTGTTTCGTTGTTTTGTTTTTTTTCAATATTTATAAATTATTCTAATGAGTTTGTGATATTGGAAGTCGCTACTGATAAAACTTGGCCGAAAATGGATGAATATTTGAAATGTTGTCAATTACATGTACCTGTTTTTAAACGTTAAGCCTGACTATTTAACCAGAAATTCACCATTCTTTTCCAAAACGAAAGGAAGAACCTAGATGCATCCCTACTTCAAAGAAAGAAGCCATCTTTAAGTTGATGCATGTTGCTCCTTCCACACATTTTTTTAATTCTGGATGGATTTACCCGAACAAGATATCACTGATCTTTCCGAGGCATGAGGGTAAAAGCCTCGCTTTTTGGCCAAGACCAGATTGATCTCTATGTTCAGCCTAGGTTAGTCTTGCTTAAAAAAACCCAAAAAACATGCAGGACAGTTTCCTTTAGACATCCACTCTATTCCATTAGACATGATGGACACCCCAAAACAAAATAAAAAGCTTATTAGCCATGAGTTTCGAGTGTTTATAAAGCTCGTATTCTAGTATACAACATTGGTTTAGGTTCGCAGCAGCTTGCAACCCTGCTCATATTATAAGTGTTATGCCTGTGCTCAATAAGTTTTTAATTAATGCATCCAATGAGACTTATATTTCAAAGGAAATAAACGTTCCTTTTAATTCTTTTCCAATATGCAATGTTTTGTCTTTGTAATTCGACTGATGTTCTGAAGAGTTTGCAATTTCAAAACCCAGTAACAAATATTTCCGCCAAAATAAAGGGACCTTTTATGTGACAATTGTAGATGAAAATTATGAGACCTAGGGAATAATGATAAGCCATGGTATTCACCTCCCCCAAATAATCAGGCTTTAATACCAAACAGTTTCGTTTCCCTCGTTTTTCTCAAAACTAACAAAATGCGAGTTAATAGGTACTGCCAATGGACGGCAGACATGTGGTCCACTAAATATCTGGAAACACACCAATGAAGCTCACAAAAGCACACATGTGATCCACTAAATATCTGGAAACACACCAATGAAGCTCACAAAAGCCCACATGTGATCCATTAAATATCTGGAAACACATCAATGAAGCTCACAAACGCCCACATGTGATCCACTATATGTCTGGAAACACACCAACGAAGCTCACAAAAGCCCACATGTAATCCACTATATGTCTGGAAACACACCAATGAAGCTCACAAAAGCCCACATGTGATCCATTAAATATCTGGATATTTAAAATCTTTATAGTTAAACCTGTGTGTAGGACTAAACCATTACATATGCGCATTTAACTGCAGGGCCCCTGCGTGTGCATTAACCTCACCGTGGTGCAGGGGTGAACATTCTTTTATAGAATGGCCAATAAATGCACAACTCCTCGTATGAGGCGCCTTGTTTGCCGTGAGGTGCGACTCGTGAAGTGGATGATGGGATCCTGGTGGTTGAGTTATGGTTAATGTCTGCAACCGAGTATATTGCCATTGACAATACACCACTTTGGCCCGGAGTTCACGTAGACGGGAGGTCAGGAATGGCCCGACCTGATCAATCGGCTGGTCACGCCATGCTCTAGAGCATACAACCTCTGTTTTGTTTATAAAGTCAAGAACAAACATTGTTTGTTTTACCATTTGTATGCTTTGCTCTTGAAGCGGTGGCTAGGGTCAATTGGGTGATTTATTGTGTGTTTATTGCCCAAGTATATCAACCATGTATCTGACGGGGGTCGATCCTAGACCGACCGCACATCAGGCGGGCACTTTACCACTGGGCTATGCTGCCCGCTCACAGATATGGACAGAGAGAGAGAGAGATAGGAAACCCGTTGTCGCAACTTCATGGACTACTCTTTTAGATTAGCAGCAAGGGTTCTTTTATATGCATCATCCTACAGACAGGGTAGTACGTACCACGGTGTTTGTTATACCAGTCGTGGTCCAATGGCTGGAACGAGAAATAGCCCAATGAGCACACCGACGGGGATCGATCACAGGCCGACCGCGCATCGAGCGAGCGCTTTACCACTGAGCTACGTTCCGCCCCGTAAAAAAGGCCCACAAGTCGATATGCACTTTAAAAAATAATAATAATAAAACATAAATAATAACAACTTTTTTTAATGGTGATTTCAATTCGTGTTTTCCAACGTCATGAACGAGTTTATTATTTGTGTAGGCAAAATGCAAAATGACGTTTGGTTTCGGTGGCGTAGCGTGGGTTGCCAGCACCCGGGGCAAGGTAAGTATTGCGCCCATTAACCAGTCGACTGTTAGCACTCCCCGAGGCCCTTCCACCAGTCTAGAATTGTGTGCCCGTGGCAACCGCTCCGGTGGCCCCACCCAAGTTACGCCACTGTTTGGTTGTATTTTTATTTATTTTTTTTATTTTTATTTTTTATTTTTTTTATAACTTTCACCTCTATCAAAATAATAGTCTGTTGAGCAGGCAGTCATTTGTGTATGAATGTATATTTTATTTCTAAATTGTAGACAAAATATTAAGTTGAGTTTGAAAAAGATAGTAAAACATTGTCTAGTCCGTCAAATATAAATAGCGAATCTAGACATCTGTAAAGGAGCAAGCTGAGTTTGTGCAAGGCAAATGAGCCGAGGTCCGAAAGGGATTCATATATATATATATATATATATATATATATATATATATATATATATATATATATATATATATATATTCGTAATAAAGACAGGAAATAGGTACTGGGGGAAAATAGCATCTGGTGTGTTGCTGCATACGTTTGCATATATCAGAAAATAGGCAGACTCGTCTTAATTGAACGCTATCAGCCTATTTGAATTGTTTTTATTTTTAAATTGAGTGGATTTAAAATATAAAAAAAGTTGTTTTTGCTAACGATACCACTAAAACACATTGATTTATTATTTATCGGCTATTCGATGTCGAACTGTTTTTGTTCAAGACAGGAAAGCACATACCACGGCCTTTGACCAGCTGTGATGCGCTAGTTGGAACCAGTAGAAAAACAAATCAGTTGAATGGATCCACCGATATGGTTCGATCCCGTTACGCTGGCACCATAAGCGAGCACTCGACCAACTGAGCTAAATTTCGCCCTGAGTGGATCAAATGACATAGGTATCAAAACTGGTTATCACTGGATTAATAAAGGGAGTTAATTTGTTAAACACTTTACAAAAATCAAAAGTGTTATCATCTTATGAATTCTCGAAGTGGATGTAGCAGTTTACGTGTGCGACTAGTTGTGGCCGAGGGCACTCTTAGATTTACATCTAACTTTCCTCGTAACATACGTTTACACTTCTTTGTCAAATGCTCTTCAGTCGTAGATTTACGTTTACGTGCAAAACGTAGCTTACGATGTTTAGTGAAATTGGCTCCTGGAACAGATTAAGGATGAATGTGTATCCAAGTATATTATTTTTAGAGACTCACTTTTGTGTCTCCAAGTTCTACAGTACATGAACATCCTTTAGTTGGGATGGTGATACAAAAGTGTGTCTTTCTATCAACTGCCAATAAAGATGTTATATTTTGTTGGGTACCCAGCCATGTTGGCATTAAAGGTAATGAAAAGGCAGACGTTGTCCCGTGTTCATGTTGGTGTCTCCTACAGTGATTTTAAATTTCATATTAACCAATATATCTTTTCGACTTGGCAAGATGATTGGGACGGTGCGGTTGCGAATAAGCTTCATTTTGTCACGGCATTCCTGGAAGAGTGGCAGTCATCCTACAGGCGGTGCAGGAAGGATGAAGTAGTATTATGCCGTGCCCGCATCGGCCATACATATTTGACGCATGCATTTATTTTAAAGGACCCTCCTTCAGTGGCGT
>JAECMU010200202.1:0-14622 GCA_016106625.1 Dracogyra subfuscus
ATTCTGGACTTTAAAAAACAGGTCTTTATAGTGGGGTGGTCTTAGTACCGGGGTGGTCGTTAGATGGGGTTTCACTGTATTAGTAAAATTGTATTTAGGGCTAGTGAATTTTTAATCATGACTAGTAAAAAATTTAAATCACTGATCCCATGGCTAGTGGGTTTTTTATAAAATTCTAGAAGCCCTGCAGGAAGTGCAGCATACATCTTAAAGACAAGATCAAGGCCGAACTTGAGAAGTTAGAAGAAACAGGAGTCATACAAAAAGTCAATGAGCCTGCAGATTGATGTTCGTCGATAACATACGTCACAAAGAAAGATGGATCCATCCGAGTGTGTCTCGATCCTTTTCGACTAAACCAAGCTCTTAGACGATGCCAGACTAAGATACCAACACTAGAAGAAATCAATCCAACATTTGCAAAGGCAAAATTCTTCTCAAAACTGGATGCCAAGGCAGGTTATTGGTCTGTACACCTTGACAAATCCAGTCAACTCCTCACAACTTTCAGAATGCCATTTGGAAGATTCTGCTGGACAAGATTACCGTTTGGGCTATCAGTTAGCCAAGACATCTTTCAGCAGCACATGACAGAGATACTCGAAGGTTTGCCAATTACCGTCGGTATCATCGATGACGTGTGTGTCTGTGGAGAGACAGAAGAAAAACACGACCACAATCTAACCATGCTGATGGAGAGCGAAAGAAAAAGGTCTGTTTTCAACTCTGACAAATGTTTTATCAAAAAGAAATCAATCAAATTTTTTGGGAACATGTATACCGACCATGGTATCATCTCTGATCCTGCCAAAGTCAACGACATCAAAATGATGCCTATTCCAGAGACGAAAGAAGATTTGCAATGCTTCTCAGGTCTCATGACATACCTTAGCCAGTATATTCCAAATTATAGCGCAGAATCAAAACCATTGAGAGAACTACTGAAGAAAGACGTATTGTTCCTCTGGGACTCCAATCACCAAACATGTCTAGACAAGCTCAAGACTCTGGTGACAGAAAAATCATGTCTCGCCTATTACGACGTTGAACAACCCCTAACACTTGAGGTCGATGCATCGCTCAAAGGACTGGGTGCAGCACTGCTACAAGACGGGCCAATAACATTTGCTTCCAAATCCTTGACGCCAATGCAATCGTCTTACTCAAACATCGAACGAGAAGCACTAGCCCTGGTGCATGGAATTCAGCGATTTTACACATACCTCTACGGTCGCAGATTTGTTGCAATCACTGATCATAAGCCACTTGTGATGATACATCAGAAACCACTAAATCGTGCCCCTCCACGTCTTCAACGCATGTTCCTGAAGCTGACGGGTTATGATTTTGATCTGATTTACTGACCAGGCAGTGAAATGGCATTAGCTGATACATTATCACGACTACCAAACCCGGCGAACAACAAAGTTGAGTTAGACATCCGAGTAGACAACATGGATGTCAAATTGGATCTCATCAATTTTGGCAGTCTCAAACAAGAAGAATTGAAGAAAGAAACCAATGCTGATCCAGAACTGAACATTCTGAAAGAAGTCATCATCACAGGATGGCCAGACAACCTGAAATTACTTGTTCAAGCCATTCATCCCTACTAGTCATACAGAGACGAGCTAGCAGTGGAAGATGGAATAATATTCAAAGGGAGACAAGTTCTGATTCCAAAAACTCTACAAGGAGATATTCTCAATCAATTACATGCTTCTCATCAAGGAATCGAGAAGACACGGAAACTCGCTCGTGAATCCGTATATTGGCCGCTGATCAATAATGACATTGATAAACTTGTCAAAAGTTGTCCCTTTTGCCAGGAATTGCAATCTCAAAATGTTCCAGAACCATTACAGCCACACGAAATTCCAACATAAGCTAGGAACAGATTTATTTCAGACAGATGACATCTGACAAGCACTAATTCGTTGTTGCAGACTACTTCTCGAAGTACCTGTTCGTAAAGCTCCATAGTAAGTGATAATGGTCCACAGTTCACAGGACAGTCATTCCGTGATTTTGCCCAAGAATGGGGAATCACACTGTTGACATCATCACCGCATTATCCCAGGTCCAATGGTTTTGCTCAGCGAATGGTCAGCACAGTAAAACACCTTATTGTCAAATGCTTGAAAAACAATCAAGATATCGACAAAGCGCTACTGCATTTTTTCGAGCAACACCTGCATCGTCAAATGCACCGTCGCCAGGCGAACTACTGTTTGGGAGAACCATATCGACAACATTACCTTCTAGACAAGAAACAAACCTCACCACTGCAAAGCAGAGAAACGCTCTATCACGAGATCAAGAAATTCCACCATGATAGACATTTACTGCCCACCGACTATCAAAACTCTATCCAGGTCAACCGGTACGCATTCTGGATCATGCAACCAAGGCCTGGACTCCAGGCAAAATCCTCAAGCAAGACGACAACTTGCCAAGAGCATACCTTGTTATTACTGCCGGTTGCAGTATACTACGCCGAAACAGATGTCAGCTCCAAGAGATGTCACTACTCAAATACTCCGATGTTGTTAAGTCATATCCAAGAAAAAGTGCAGAGAACGTCACTGTCAAGAAACATGTAACATTTGATCTACCAAAGCAACGTGATGAACTACCCAAACAAATCACTAGTCAACCCCCTACTGACAATGTAAACTCAAACGTGACAGTGAACTAAAAAGATCCAGATCAGGTCGCACAATCAAAGCACCGGCTCGATACTATGACTAATAACAATTGCAAAGTGACAATCATAGAATAACCAGTTACACCTATCCATTATAAAATTATCATCATGTAAAATAATAACTTGTGTAACAAATATTTCATATTATGTTTGTGTTAATTGATCATTCCTTCCAGAAAGGGAGATGTTATGATAATCATCATTCGTATTATTTGAATCCTTAGGTTTATATAATTACAAACTTTCCGAATTTATACGATTTACTGTATTCTGATTGGCTGACATCACTAAAAAACCAAGTGTTATCCTATAAACCTCATAAAAATATGTCATCACGGAAGACCGTGATCAGTTGTTGTCGTCATCTTCAGTCTTCGGCAGATGTGATTGCGAATATAGGATGAGGCGTCTGCACAGAACTCAGATGTAAAGCAACATGTGGCTATGTTGTTCGTTAATAAGAAAATCTCTGAACACGAACAAAGTGTTTTTATTACAAATGTAACTTGCTAGACATTTCTCGAAAGTTCTTGTATTCGCTAGATTAACCTCCCCTTCACTGTAAACGTTCTCTGAAACAACGTTCTCTGATGTCATGTTTAAAATATGACGTCATACCAAAAACTAATAATATTTTATTAAAGGGTCAGAATCGACATTTTATAAGCTTAAAATGTACATCTATGACAACTTTTTGTACTGTTTGTAATTATAAGAATTGTTTCTCATTTTTTAGGAATTTATTGATGTATAAAAGTCACAAATGTAGTATAAAATCACTTCGCTACGCTACGCAATTTTATACCATTTGTGACTTTTATACATCGATAAATTCCTAAAAAATGAGAAACAATTCTTATATAATTCCTACTTTTGTAGTTAACCAACCCACATGGCAATACACATGATCTTCGTTACCACAACTTGACTTAATATGTTTATTTAGTCAACCAACAAACAACAAGAAAATATAACAGTGACACGCACCAATCTCGCAAATTGATTTAACTAAAAAAAATTTGTATTGTAGGGTATAATGTATATTATGTATTTATGCAAAATGGTAACACCGTATAAACATTAATTTCACAGATCAAACCGCATATAATACAGTGTTGAAATTTGTAGATACCGTTGTTATAGATACCATTCGGCAGGGTTACGGGAATCCTCCAATTCTAAACATTTTCAGAGAAGAACTTTATCGACATTGTTAGTATATAGAATTCTGTATCATATGCTACTAACTGTATATGGATTACTGTATATAAAACAACCCTTACTATTTACTGGAAATAATAACCAATTTGTCATTAACAGTGTATCCAACTCTAAAACAAAAAACACAAACAGGTTGTTTTAGTTGTTGGTTCCATGTTCTCTTTACAGTTAAGTTTTTTTAGGTGTCTTACCAGACACAAGTTTAGTCGGCTAACGTTCGCGAACTAATTGACTGGTTCCCAACGTGGCTATTTGGTTTACTCTGAGGCACATAAACCAGTCTAGCAGACGTTTTTCCGCTCTATCTGGCTGAACACGGCCCAGGTTACTTTTCGAAGATTGCCTATTCGTAAACTGCGCATGGGATACTTTTGCCGATGTATTTTGCGCATTGGTTCAATGTTTGTATGGATATTACAGAAGTAAATTTCTGCTACCAACAAAAAGACTTATTGATTAATTCAAGGTTAGGAACATAATATCGGTGAATTATCAGAAATGTTTGATGTATTACTAAAAGTGACACACTAGTGGCTATTATTATTATGTAAGAACTGAACAAACATGTTCCTTTTGGTTCTCTTCGTTGGCAATTTGGTTCATAGAAATGGACCAACCACTGCTTGACTGTTAGGAGATAACCATATGGAGTTTTTAGATTTGCAGGTGTTATTGTCTATTTGATCCCGCAAATTGACATTTTTGACTGTCATTAGCTTTCCGGGTGTTATTTTCACTTGATCCCGAAAAAACAATGTAATTAACCAACCACAATACAGAACACACTCACCATCAGTTTACAATTCTCAATAAACCTCTGTTTCGAATATGTACAGAGTTTTAAACTGAAGCTTGATAACCAGGCTATTTTTTTATTATTTTTTTTGTTGTTGTTGTTGTTTTTTATTCTGTAATGTTTTACTCACTGATTATTCAATTTAATAAATTTGTGGAAATATTTCACACAAATCCAAATATATTCGGATGTTTTGTGCTTGTGCGAATTGTATTCGGAGATGCGTACACATTTTTACCCCTATTCGGTCACTTTACTATTTCTGTAGCATAAAGTATGTGTATATTCGTTTATACTGTTCGATTATTCCAATTAATTGGACCACCACTAATCCAGGGAACAATATTTCAAAATCTATATCAAAATCTTAGGCAACCGGAAGTCAGTGCATGTGAGTTTCACTTAGGTAACCAATTGTTTGGTTATATGAATGCAGTTCTCTTAACCGATGAGTTAGGCCTACCTAATCCTAAAACACTTGAACTATGGTTCTGTGCTACATTAGTGGTTCAAATGCACACGTATTTAAAAACATAAACTGATTTTCACTTTCATTACTGATATATGTTATTTAAATTTTAAAATGTCATTGTTTACCACATAACAGATCGGCGGTTCTCATTATTTTAAAGTTGTGTAACCAACACACAAACAGAACAATGATTCTCATGAAATATTGTGCCCTGTAGTACCAAGTTTTAAGACTATCCAATCAAAGCTTTAAAAACATTTAACATACCTCAAAAAAGAAAGCATCAGCAACATATATTGTTTGGAACATTGTAACCAGCAAAAGTGACACAGGGTATGTACCAGTGTCTTGGTACGCCTTCAGAACAAAGATGAAATTAATCATAACCCATCCAATCAAACCTGGACGCATCTCAAAGAAAAACTTCAGGTCAAAGTTGTTAATTCGAGGATTTAATTCATGACCCACAAAGAAGTCATAGATCACATTTCCTAAAAGACAAAAGAAAAAAAGTAATTGCAGTTAGCTCAAACTGAAAAAAACTATTTGTAGACATTATCTCAATTCATCTTTTCCTTAAATATTTCCAGAGATCGAGACATTATAGAACGAGATGAGAATACCTTCTGAAGCTTATGTGCTCAAAGACAAATGTGATTTACATTTTACTATTTTAGCTTGAACACTACATTTGTGTATTGATCTTAAATGTCATCCTGGATTGAGCATTTTGTGATATCATAATGTGTCACTGTGTAAGTAGCTTTAAGGCATTATGGTGCTCGGTGCTACCACAGCAGACTAAATTCACAAACATCATTAATTTATTTTTTGATAAGCATTTACACTTGTCTAATGTTTACACTGTGTTTGGCATATAATTCATGCAGAAAAATTATGTTACCACAAAAGATGAATCAAAGTAAGGACTAAAGAAAAAGTATTTTATATATTTTGAATAATTATTTGTACTGTGTGTAATTATATAAATTATTTTTCAGATTTCGTAGATATATGTTTATGTGCAAACCTAAAACTTTTGTGAATACAGTCAAAATATCACAGCTTTTTCCACCCCTGGGGAAGAACTGATACCAGGAGTACAGCAATAAATATGTTATATATATGCTAATTCCTACTGCTAATAATTTGGGGACTCAAGCCAATTTTTAAAGAAAAAAACCCCTTAATTTTGCTGGCAAGATTACAGCCTGGTTAACCTCAAATCTTGTTTTGTGTTTTATCTAGAGCTGAAATAATAAACCGGTATACTGGTATATCAGCTCAATACAAATCACGGTAGTTTTGCAAATTGCGATATTTACACACTATTGGTTCCTTGTATCTTATTTCACAGAGCAGGCAGCATAGCCCAGTGGTACAGTGCCCGCCTGATGCGCGGTCAGTCTAGGATCGATCCCCGTCAGCTAACCACTGGGTTTTTTCTCGACATATCCATATGTCCGACGCCGATATAACCGTAATTATAATGTGTTGAATGCATCATTAAACAAACAAACACTTATTTCACAGGAAATAGACAAACAAAAAACCCAGCATATCTATATAAGTGCTCTCCTAAACAAGTTGGACAGCAGACAATATTCAAAATCATACACATAAAACATAATAACAATGTTCAGTGGCATAAGATATTGGCAGGTGTATATTTAGACTGTCCCTAGACACACTAAAAAGATGTGCCTCTTTTATTAAGATCATAGAGTATTGTGTGTTAACCATACTAACAGCCCTCTAATCGTAATCTATCAGATGTCTTGCTTTATTATTATAAGTAATTCTGCAGAACCCTTGATTAAGTAGACTTTCCCATCTAAACTCACAAAACTGACCAATTACATAATCCCAAAGAAAAGAAAATTACCACTTGGGTATCGTGAGTGGTCGTTTTTGCTCGAACGTAGCATACCAATAGGCTTAATTATATGCAGTTTTTTCTTTGGATTTAATGAAAGCGAAGCACCTTGTCATAAATTAGAGTGTTTGTCTGTACTGTACATGGAGCAGATGAACGGAGTTGACGTCACTTCGCCCCTAGCTATACCACCGAACGTCACAAAAACAAAACAAAATGGCTTCCCCCAGTTAGCAGGAATAATCATGGGTTTTTTATTATGCTATAATTACGCGTTTTTAATTTGTTGAAGTGTCAGTATGTGTTGGTGGTCCAGGTATGCATCTTTCCAACAAATAATCTCTCGTTTGACTTTATTCTACCTTTAACTTTAATTTAATGTAATACTTGGGCAATGATAATTTTCAACCCATTTAACTCTTTTATTTAAAAAATCCAAATGTTTCCTAGTTAAATCCAGTATTATTAGTACTAATAAAAATAAAATCACAGTCTTCCTATTTACCTGTATTTCCGGCAGGTGAAAGACTGGCACTGTCAACGTATCTTGATCTGATGTACAATACAATGCTGAGGAACACCGAGAACAGAAAGGCTGTTGTTAGTATTTGGAAGTACTTGTCGTAAACGATGGTCAGTGGAACATCAAAGCGGACTGCCAATGCAAATGCTGCCATACTGATCAATAAGGCATGAATCCCTGCAAAAAGAAAAGAAAACAAATATCTCTTCAATAGTACCTCCAGCACTTTTTAAATGACTGCTATTAGGTATCAAACATAAAGCAATAGAGTTACCACCACAGAAGCCATTCTTACCGATTGGCAGTAATTAGCTACTACACACAAGAAGTACCTATCAGCTAAAAAAAAACATAACTTGAGATTTTTTGATCAGCCGTTTGCTCATAAAAATTTCATCACACGTCATTTGTGTTACAATTGGTCCGTTGGTAAATTCAGCTCAGTTGATAGCTCATGTTAACTCACAGATGATGAAATTTGGCCCACACGTGACATAACCAAAAATATCAAACATTATAGATACCTTTCTAAGCAAGATAAAACACATCAAAAGTGCACCTACATCTAACTTTTTGCTTAGCTGATAGCTCTCATTAATGACGAGTATTGTTTAAATTTTAGTATTGCGATACAGAAACTTGGGTCCATATTTTTGCAGCTGACAGTAGAGGATAATAACTAATATATCCACCTACTAATTATACTAATTTTGCACACAAAAAAAAAGAAGAATTTTTTTTTTTATCTGATATGTTAAGTCATAAGAGATAATTCAATAAAGATAAAGGTTTGTGAATGAATCATTTTACTACACATTCAGTGTTACCGTCATAATAACTTTGCAGGAGTTTTTTATTTTATTTTTCCATTTCAGGTTTAACATATAGTTATTAATGATTATGTAATAGAGTAGGTTTTTTTATGATAAAAAATATGGCTACTTTCGTAACTCGTGTAACCATTATTTAGGGCATTTAAATTTATTTATTTTAAATTCAGAAAACTTTTTAAAATTTGGAAGAATTGTGAAGAACACTAGCACTGGTCCAATAATATCTGCTGGATGATAAGTGAATGATCAGAGGCAAAGTTAACAGTAAGTAGAAAATTCCATTGCCTAAAGTGCCACCTGTTTAGAAACTGGAGAAACCTTGAGGTGTTTTCTCTTTTATAAATGCATCACCTGTCCTCAAACTAGTGCATATTCTCCTAAGAATAGTAGTCTGATTTGAACAGCCAATGGGATAGCCTAAAATTCTTCTACTGAGCAGCCCTTTCTGATCCAGTCACTTGACTGTAACGTCATTCTTTTCCTTGAGCGAATCGCACAGAGAACTGGAAGCGGAGAGGACAGGTGATGTATCTAAAAGAGAAAACACCTCAAGTTTTCTTCATTTCTTTCCAACATCACATGTCCTCAAATTAGTACAATTTTCAACAGATCACTGCTGGTTCAATACTCCGAAGATGCACAAATCTTCTCCCCATGGACCGGCAAGAAGCTGACACAGTGAAAAAAATAGGCCGTGGTTAGTCCATCTCCCATAGGATGCCCCAAACAGACAATAACCGTGATGTCAGTAGTAACAGCAGTGTTGATGGCATCCATCAGCGGAATGGAGGAATGATCCCACAGTTACATATAGAACACGAGCTTGTCATTCAACAAAAGGGTTCCAACAGGGTGGGTAAGCATAGCCACCGGGGATGCAGATGTTTGGTAACCTCCCAATCAATTCTTGTGTTAGTAAGATCATCAACAATCTCATGGGTGCATCCATCAGAACATTGAACTAAAATATCCTCCTGGTGGTTTTTTGTCTAGTAAATAGTGATAAGCTAGTTCAATTAGGACGAAACATGTCACCAATGTGCAGTGCATTTTGACCAAAGTCCTGTCAACAAACCAGTGCGTTAACTTCAGATCGGTACAACAAACAATTGTCTAAGGCAGTTCATTTGACATCTTGGGGTGCAGTCCAGGGCCCTGTTTTACTAAGCGATCTTAGCGCTAAGATCATCGTAAGAACATAAGGTAGCTATGCACTAAAGGTTACCTTAGCGTTAAGATCATTTCGTAAAACGGGGCCCTGGAATCCAACACAACATCAGCGAGGACAAGGATGGTGTTAACCAGAGCTTGTGCTGTGACCACAGGACCCAGATGATGACATCTTCGGTGGACACATCATGCAGATAGTAGTTGGCAAAGAGTCAATGGTAAAAAAACATCCAAGCTACTGTTATGAGGTGTGTTGCAGTGCAGCGACATCGTAGTGGTAAGTGCATGTATTTCATGTGGGTTAGATGCCAATAGTGGAAGTAATCCCTCAGCATGGTAACAATAAAGTATCATGGAACAAACCCAGGTGGACCCAGTGTTCGTCATGAAAGAAATTATTTATTTAATGATGAACTCTAACACATTTTTTATTTACGGTTATATGGCGTCAGACATATGGTTAAGGACCACACAGATTTTTAGAGGAAACCCGCTGTAGCCACTTCATGGGCTACTCTTATATCGATTAACAGCATGGGATCTTTTATTTGCACCTCCCACAGGCAGGATAGCACAAACCATGCCCTTTGTTGAACCAGTTTTGGATCACTGGTCGGTGCAAGTGGTTTACACCTACCCATTGAGCCTTGAGGAGCACTCACTCAGGGTTTGGAGTCGGTATCTGGATTACAAATTCCATGCCTTGACTGGGATCCGAACCCAGTACCTACCAGCCTGCAGACCAATGGCCTAACTACACCGCCACTGAGGCCAGTGTGTTCTTAATGATGTCCTTCAAGTGGCTCTGGTTGTACTGTCAATGTTTTCAGAAAGGCCTCGTTCTTTTGATGTAATGCTTGAGGTCTTGCACAAGACATAAAGATAAGTCCTCTGCATCATGTGGACCCACAATGAAGAGAGTGCTTGGACACCATAGGTGTGTGGTGCTTTATCAAGAAGTTAGTTCTTAACAATACGTTTTATTAGGAGTCCCAGCGTAATGAAAGTATCATATCTTGAACCGCGTCCAGTGCATGGATCTCTGACACTCACTGCCACAGCAAAACCCAGCAGGAATACCATCTTCCTTGTCAAATCATCTAGGGATGCGACAGCTATTGGCTCATAAGGGGCTTTGGACGAGTCCCACAAAACAAGATTCAGGTCCCATTTCGATGGACAAAAACACTGAACCTGGTCTTCATGCTTGAAACCCTTTATCATAGTGTAGATTTCAGGAATCTCCACCAATATGAAAGCAGTAGTGGAATCACAGACAGTATAGATGACAGAGATGTGGCTGGCCATGGTAGAACCCTAAAGTTTCAAAGTGAACCTGATATACAGAAAAAAATCTACAAACAGTCTGAGGTCTCAGCTTATGTCATATGTACCATAGGTGAAAGCAAAGCCAAAGAACATTATATGCAGTAGCAGGTGATGCGCCTTCAGTATCACTGCTGTGGTCATGAAAGAAAACCCCTTCTTCTTCAAACCTTAGGAGATGTGCCCCACATGTGTAGCTGGAACAAGCATGGTGCAATCCCAATGGGGGATGAAGCAAGAGGCAATCCCAATTGGGTAGTGGTAGAGGATTTGGATCCATGAGACATGAGGTCGGGATATCAGACTGTCTGGCCACATCGGAGAGATGAGAAATCGAAAGCAAAACTCTTGAAACCGCTGATCACTCAGGGAAGCAGTACTTGTGGAGTGAACACACTAGCATCCTGACTGTCCCAAATGATGGCTTATGCGTCGAAATTGAGAACTTCTGGATCCAGGATCTGATAAAACATCTAACCGAATTGGGCTTAATTGATGCGTGCCTCAAACAGGTCAACATTTGGTGTCCAAAGCATTCTGGGTTGAGCATCCACTCTGACTTGCAAAACAGACGGTCAAGATAACCTATCTGCCAGGACATTCAAAACCCTTGGAATGTCACAGGCTGGTAGTGGCAGTGGAATAGCGTCTACCAACTCAAACAGACAATAGGTGAGCCGGAGCAGGCTGCTGGAATGTGTTCTGCCCTGCCAGTTGACATATATGCTGGGGCTGACATGTTGTCTGTGGCTACCATGTCTATGGATCAACAGAGAGCACCAATGACATGCTGCATATGATTATTGTGATGTGCTCCCCAACCTTCCAGTGATGCATTGATTAAAACGGCCACAAAGAGATGTTCTACTGAATTTGTCACCATTGGAGACTGGACTAGAGATCGTTGGGAAGGTTGATAATCAATCTGGAGTTCTTCAATACATGTAATAAATGGATTCAGGAAGATTTGTAGGTGACATATCTGTAGATGGCCTCAAAGTGCCATGTCTTGCCCCGACGTCAAGAGCCTTAACAGGCTTTGCCAAAAAAACACCCGAGTATGACGTCGATATGAATAGCTAACTTTGTCTCGCTCTGGCACTTCATGAGACAGTAGTACAGTAATGCAATAACTGGGACATCGGAGCAGTGATCCTGGTAAACAGCCAAGAGCTACATAAGGCAGAGAGGGCAAGACATAGCCAAGTGGTAAAGCACTCACTTGATGTGCGGTCGGTTTGGGATCGATCTCTGTCAGTGGGCCCCATTAGGCTATTTCTAACTCCAACTAGTGAACCACAACTGGTACATCAAAGGCTATGCACTGTCCTGTCTGTGGGATGGTGTATATAAAAGATCCCTTGCTGCTAATAAAAAACAACAAGTAGCCCATGAAGTGGCAACAGAGGATTTCCTCTATTAATATCTGTGTGGTCTTTAATCATATGTTCGATGCCATATAACCGTAAATAAATTGTATTGAGTGTGTCTTTAAATAAAACATTTCCTTCCTTCCTGAGGCGGGCCCACAATGGAATATTCCCAATATATGTTGATGCAAGTACTGTATGGCTGGTGTTCAAGGCAGCAAAAAGACGATCTTTGTATCATACATGAACGCTTACAGTGGGTTGATAGTCCGTAACGGTTGCATTAAAAACCTGTGAGGCCACACTTTTTACTGAAATTTACCCAATTCTTTTGTTTTGTATTACGGATGTTTTCAGTAAGAAGTTTGGGATGGAGGAGAAATAAAAAATAAAAAAAGGTTCCCAGCCTTGATATAATGAAGCCAGGTACTGCATGCTGTGTATAAGAGGCCACAACATTAGCAAACTACATCAATATCTCACTATGCATCTGAACATAAATATATTTTAGGTATTGTGTGTGACACTGAGTGTAGGTGGATTCATTTAATTATTTATTTAAACCACAAACACGACTATTGAAATTAGAATCAATCACAAAATCGATTAATGTTGAAAATGTTTGATATCTCTGACAATATGACAGAAAATTCATGCGACAAAGTGCACAGTGCCTTGTGATAGTGTGGCTTTTTACACCCTTTAATATTATCTAAAAATAATTTGTTACGTTGTTTTTTTACTTCACAAGCAAAGAGTTTTGATAAATGTAATCTTAAAGAACAGCAATACATACACTCAAAGGAAACATGGCGGAAAAAAACCTTAATATATCTAATGCACTGTGCACTTTATTTCATCAAATTTGAGAAAGTATTTGGTGAGATATTAACACAATTATAATTAAAACACAACTGATTTTGTTTTGTGACGTAGACTGGCCACACTGAATGCATTTGGTCTAAATTCTGAACTTGTGGACAGATGAAATAAAATGAAATGTCAGCAATATTAACACCAAAGCATACTTTGCACTATTTTTAATGAAAATTCATCAACATAAAATTTAATTATGCATATTAATTAATACATGAAAATTCAGGGGAGAGAACGATTCTTTGGCATTCCGTTTCAGATGGGATTGAATTCCACTTTTCTACACCATTCCACTTCAACTTGCACAGCACCCAATAAAATACTTTCGGGCCGAAGCTGAAAGTGCACCAACAAAATCTTACAGTTGGAATTGGATGGGGCTTGTAAATGCTGATCTAGCTTATTTCAAGGCTTGTACATTTATTTATTTAATATTTCCCAACACTACCTCTGTAAAATTTGTAACTAGGCGGAAAAATAATAATAAAAAATTAGCTGAAAACTGTTTTATTATTTTTTATTTTGGCATAATGAACGTCGGCGGATCTGTAAACCAAAATTTTTAAAAAGTGTCACTGGCCGCCCAAGTACCAATCTGTTGAAAATTTCAGGAAGCAGCTGTCTGAATGTAAAAATCTCAACGAATCTAGTGCTGATAACATCTGGAATCAGCGTAAGTGATGATTGATTTGCAGACTTCCAGCATCAACAGATGTAATGATTGACCTACCAAATATCTTGGTAAGAAACTAGCAACTGAATGGTCCATAGTACTCTTCACTGGTTCCCAAAACAGTGCCAACAGTTGACCAGTCCAATGTCTTCAGTCCCAAATCTTAAAGCTTGTAATTTCAAACCAATGACAGCAAGTGAAAACCCGTGATGAATTACTGCAATCGGCTGCATGTGGAAGACCTTGTAGCAAAGTTTACCGCAACTAGTTGAGTTGTTATGGTAACCAAGATGGAAGCTGTAACTACAACTGTAGCTGGAGTAGCAACACAAACGTAAGATGTGAAGTAATGGCATCTTCCTTCCATCTCAACAGTGATAGCTATGAACTGACAATCAACAGCTGATCTGGGAAAACTGGCTGTGTTCTGACAATATCAAGAATGATCGGCACTGCGCAGAAAATCTGCTGTCAGGTAGTGTCCTTGGCAATCAAAGACACTGGACCCTTCCGAGATATTTACAATAGCTTAGCAATCAAGCGAAGACATGTCAATCCCATGTCGAGATGATGTGGATTGAGTTGATCCCAGCAGAACCCCTCGAACTATGTGAAGATTGAATCTTCCAGCTTGAAGATCTGTGACGTCATGGATGAATGACCCACAGAAGACCGAGGAGAGCAGTTACCCATGACAAACAGAACATTGGATGGTTCCATCGACCCACAGAAGACCGAGGAGAGCAGCTACCCATGACGAACAGGACATTGGATGGTTC
>JAECMU010200225.1:0-10144 GCA_016106625.1 Dracogyra subfuscus
CCGAAAGAAAAAAGGATACAGAGCTAATATAGTTTTGGAATTTAGTAGATCGAGAGTAGCTAGTTAATTAGACCTCACTGCTGCTGTAGTGCCTCCCGTTGTTGTTTGTCCTCCTTTTCCGTGTCACCAAGTACATTAGGTTCTATCCTCCTCAGTGGACCCGTTTGATTATATGCCGTCCTAACCAGTGATCCATAACTTGTCCATCAAAGGTTGCCGTGTATGCTATCCTGTTTGTGGGAAGTGCACATAAATATGCCTTGCTGTTATTTAAAAAGAGTAGCCATGTGGTAGCAGTGGGTTTCCTCTGTGACCAAGTGTCGATATGACTGTGCATTTACCACCCAACAACCGCTGATTAATAGGCATTTTGTTCCAGTGGTGTCATTAAATGAGGTAGGCTTATATATATGAAATATTATGAATTTAAAATGGACAGAATTTTGGAATAGCAATTAGAGAAAAAGATAATAGGCCTATATATTATTTTTTTTAAAATTATTATTATTATTATTATTATTAAAAAATTAACTAGCAAAAAATAAAAAAGGAATTTACTTCTTGGCCAAATATTTATATAATTTGGAGCATTTTAGAAGGCCAGTCTAAAAATAAAAGTGAGAAAGAAGAGAAGATCGGACCATTCAATAATTCCTTCTTACATGTGCTGGTTATATTGGTGTTCCAGGGGAGGTAATGCTGTATTAATTGTGCCTGATTCTTAAATTATTGTTCTTTGCTCAATAAATTCTATTCTTTCTGTTGTGAAATATCTGAAGGGTGCATTTCCAAAATGCTGTATATCCATTTACTTCACTTTGAGAAAAACATGTTTTATTTAACAGTATGCCTATAACATAGTGTATATCATACACAGCATAGTTTTAACACCCTCTTCAATGTATGTATTGTGCATTTTGACAGAAACTTTATTGTGGTATTGATGAGTTGTATTAACATGAGTATAGTTTCACTAATAACGGTAAAATCTAGAAATTGGTATATATTGCATTATAGAAATGACGTCTTCATATACATATATATTCTGCAAGACATGATTATTGTTATGTATTATTTTTTACGGCTTTATGTTCTTTGTTAGGACAATCGCAGTTTACTGCACTTGGAAAACTTGGATCAGTTTTGAAATCATGTGATACACCACTTAAATCAGAGGTTTGTTTTTGTTCTGTTGAAGAAAAATATATATTTCTACATATATTTGTCATTGTAATTTTAGAATATTTTTATTTTATAAGGAATTTATTAATAAGAAATGACAGAAGCATGCATCACACAACAATATGTAACATGTTCAGTTCAAATAATACTTAATTTTTTAAAATGTAAAATTTATCTCACCTGTTAAATATTTTCAAAATAATTACTGTAAACATTTATTTGTTTTTATGGCCACCAGTTATATGTACCTCTGGTTTTAAATAAAGTAAAAGTCTTAAATGTTTTCTTCTTCTACCTTTCAGAATTTGAAAGATAAATTCAAAGACACAAAAATTACTGAATCTCACAGTGTTCAGGTCAGTTTCACTTTTCATGTTACGTTTGTATTTTCCAAATTAACCTACATTAAAATGGCTGTCCAGAGCTTGCTGCCATTGTATCCTAATGTAAGATGAGCGGGCAGCATAGCCCAGTGGTACAGTGCCCGCCTGATGTGCAGTCGTTCTAGGATCGATCCCCGTCAGCTAACCACTGGGTTTTTTTCTCGACATAACCATACGTCCGATGCCGATATAACCGTCATTATAATGTGTTGAGTGCATCGTTAAACAAAAAACAATAATAATAAATAAAATAATGTAAGATGTTTTCTACTACTAGAGCTAGGGTTGGGCAAACTTGACCTTTTTTCTTAAAAGTTGAGTTTGCAGAGTTGTAATTTCTGTGGCCATTTTGCCCGTAAAATCTGAATCCTATTGATGTAGCAGGATGTTTGATATTGGTTAATGACAACAATTGAAAATGATTGACACAAATGACAAATAATTTTTAATATATTATGGGTTGTAATATATGATTTGTTATGAAATTCAGGGTGCTGATCACAAATATGATGTCCAAAATGTGATCTGATGCATGGATATTGATATCTATCTATCCAGCAATCACTGTATACATTGGCAAGATATGATGACTAGATAAATCTTTATATTTTCGGTCACTGACCAAATATATGGGTCACGTGACATAAGCCCGACTCGACTAGAGTATTTCAGAGTAGATTTTCAATAATCATACTCGTTAAATAATTGTTTAAAGTGCAGTAAATACAAAGGACTTTTAGTTTTGCGATAACAAAACAAAATTCATAATTCAAAAACTAAAATTGCCGAGAGGAATGACATGGATTTCACTTCATCATGGTTTATTTAGGTGATATGATAGCTAGATTTGGTTTCCAACAGTTAATGTAATTTTTATTTATTATCCATTTTTAGAGAAATAAGGTCCTTAAATCCATGACAGTATGCCTTTAACAGAATCAAAGCAACATTCTATCAAAAGTATATTAGGGAACTTTGATTAACCAATGTTTGTTTTTTTCATAACCAAGAAACATGTTTAAAATCTAGATTATAACTAACTAACTAACTTCTCTGATTAACCCTGGAAAAAAATATGTTGTTGTCAAATAAAAATATTATGTTTATGGTATTTTAAACAGGATTTGTTGTTTTACATTTATGAAATTATTAAGGCAGAGTCTAGTTTGAGCTGCTAATTTGGTAAGACCATTGCTGTTGACCACTTTTGAATATGCCCTGAAGCAGGGGTGGGTAAAAGCCCTTTTTTGCCGGTCTGGGACCGATTCTCGATCTCTGAGACCGAATTTTTTTTTTAAACGTGCGTTTGCCGGTCCCACTTTTGTCATTCTTGTCGGTCCGAAGCTCTTGTCCATTTCTATTACTGGATCAAATACCAGTAAGTCAAGTGGGGGTCGACCTACCCAGACATCGGTATCTCGTACAGGATTTAAAATAATAAATAAATAGTGGTCAGTATTGCTGATGTTTCAGACATTTGTGATTTTAAAGTCTGCCAAAGTATAATGCCAGTCACTGAAGTTGGACCTACTGTAGTGTCAATCGACTGCCACTAGGCTACACATTTGTCCAAAGTCGCTGAGCCGGTCAAGAGATTAAACAGATGTTAGTTTAGAGAGCCATCCAGGTATTACATTCCAATTAAAACAAAGGACCAGAATTTGCAACTGGTTACAATCAACACCTGTCAACACCTATGTACGGTGCTCTGTCCGAGACTGTCTGGTCGAGTGTGCTAGTCCGAAGCGAGAGACTTTTGTGCAATACAGATTGCTTAAAATAGCATAAAATATACTGAAATAATCAATACATTTATTTATTGTTGACTGTTCAATGTAGTTTATCCAATAATTATAAAAGATGTAAAAATTAACAAAAGGTTTCCACCTTTTTTGTTAACAAGTGGGAGTAAAGCAGAACAGCTACATGTACTGTTATTTTTAGAGCCAGTAGAGGTCAAATTTGATCCAATCAGTGATGACGTTATTACTCCCTTTGTCTATAGCCATGCCCTAGCTTGGGCTGTCAGTTGCTTCAGCGGTCAGATCTTTTATTAATTTTCAGGACACTGTACTGAATACTTGTACTTTTTATACATATATGGGAATTAAAATTCATAACTTTTATTTTTTTTAAATATTATTTATTCCATTATGTAAACTATATACAATTTGTGGGGTGTTTTTTTCACTGATATGAAAAAAATAAATAAAAATGCTTCATGTTTTCATGTTTATCGTTTCGCGTTCACGATTCAAGATAAAACTATTTGGCAATATCGTCTTTTAAATGAAATGTTTTGTTTTGTTTTTCAATTTTTTTGTTTTTTATATTCCTTTCATTCCCCCCCCCCCCCACCTTCCGTAGTGACGACATCAAATGGGACCGATTGACAATTTTATTTTCCCCCACCCCTACCCTGAAGGCAAAACAATTGTTGACTGGATCTGAGTTAATTACTATGTTTTTCTGACCGACATCGGTGGCGTCGTGGTTAGCCATCGGTCAACAGGCTCGTAGGTACTGGGTTCAGATCCCAGTCGAGGCATGGGATTTTTAATCCAGATACTGTCTCCAAACCCTGAGTGAGTGCTCTGCAAGGCTCAATGGGTAGGTGTAAACCACTTGCACCGACCCGTGATCCATAACTGGTTCAACAAAGGCCATGGTTTGTGCTATCCTGTCTGTGTGAAATGCAAATAAAAGATCCCTTGCTGTTAATCGGAAAGAGTAGCCCATGAAATCCTGTCAAGATCTGTGTGGTCCTTAACCATATGCCTGATGCCATATAACCGTAAATAAAATGTGTTGAGTGTATCTACATTCTTCTATTTATAATATAGTGCTTATAAGTCTCATCTGTTTGGGTCTTCTTTTTATTCCAGACTGACTCTTTCAGTTGCTTCTCACATTTCTTTGTATTTACCCAATTTACCCAAGATCTTGATACTGATGTCCTATGTTACATATTGCAGTGTAGCTTTCATCGGTCATTTTAAACCAATGCTCCAGTTCTCCTTGATACTCTTAATATTTTCTTTTATTATCAGAGGCATTCATCTTTATGCTGTCATTAAATATCCATACAATATACATATAATTTCATACTATACTTACATGGATTTTGTGTTATTTTAAAAATATTACAAAAATATCTAAATACAGTCAAACCTGTCTTAAACGGTCACACAAGGGAGTAGATAAAAGTGGCCGCTGATTACAGGTTGCTGCATATCGTCTTTTAAAAAAATATTCTTGTTTTACTGTTTGTACTGCTAATTAAAGGATGCGTGGTCACGTCAGGTCATAGGGTTTAACGTGCACGTTCATAGCAAGCTGTTGTAATGCACGCCTGTCGTGGGCGCAAGTGTTTGCGTAGCTAGCTCTTTCGTCCAAGACAGAAGGGATGCGTGCTTCACAGTTTACTATAAATACACTTTTGACATGTCTCCTTCTGGAAAAACTGTAACTGGAATGTATCAAATTAACCGTTCTCACCAAGTTTGTTTTATTTCCGTTTAATTATTTAATTCCTACTTCATGCGGGGTATTGTCATAGTAAGTGAACCTTCAAATGCCAAGCGTAGCCTGCCCAGCGGCAATTAGATGTACTCCATAGCCATACTTTCTTAATTGATACACAGTGGAGATGTCGGGACTGAATGGGTACTAGTATACCTGAAGTTGTGAAGATCGGTTCGTTGCTGAGCCTTATCGTTGTTGTTAAGTATCCCTGTTATATAATAGTAAACATTTACTTTGGCCGCTTAATACAGGTATTTTAGCGATTTGGAATCCGATCTGGGTGGCCGCTGGCCGTGTTAGACAGGTGGCCGCTTATTACAGGTGCATTTACGTTATAAATCGTTTGGGAGGGGAAAAAGTGGCCGCTTAAGGCAGGTGACCGCTGAATACAGGTGGCCGCTAGGACAGGTTTGACTGTATATCACTATTTAATTTTGTTAACAGTCAGTTGAAAACATTATGCCCAGTTTGTAAACTTTTTATGTTTCTTAAATTGAAAATATCAACATTGTATGTAATGGCTGATTGAAACATTTTATTGCAGTGATTTGCTGTAAAGCCAAACATAAATTGAAAAATGTCTGGTTTACATAGCATGCACATCATATCCTATTCATATTTTAAAGGGACATACCCTAGTTTTTAAACACTAAAACATAGTTTTGACTATTAGAGGCGTTTTTTTGATAACTGAAATCATAGTATACTTACATTTTATTGTTTAAAGTATTCATTTCCGTACATTCGAAGTGTTTTTGGTCATCCTGATGTTTTTTAATATCACAAAATTCATTTCTCATATTTTTAAAAAGGCACGTGCCTCCGAGAAGTAACAGTTATGTAGTCAAGTTTTATTCTATTTTAGAGGGTATTTCACCATTTCAAAGTCAAAGTCTCGTGTTTCACTCAATTGTAACTTTATCAAAATGTGTTACAGGTTTGTAAATTAAACTAAACTTCATGTTAATTTCATGAACTGAAACTGGGGTATGTCCCTTTAAATTATTCTCTCTAATGACTTTGCAGGTGCGAAAATGGGAGAAAGCTCTTCATCAAATATTTGACGAGACCGATGTTAACGTGCTTTCTAACACAGCCAAACAGTGTTTAAAACAGTATTTCAAAAGTTTGCCTAGACCAGGTGAATACTTTTTGTTTATATCTTATGATAAATATGAAGAGAAACTTAATGTCTCCCATATAACCCCCACCTAATATTCGAATGCAAATGTTTCGTGTAACTTGTGCATTGGATTTAGAGAAATAGGACACATAACCACTGTCCTATATACACCTAGGTGTTTCGACTAGCTTGTTTTAGCAGGCTGCTGTGTCATGCCACAATAGTCTAGTATCATCTTGCTTTAATCAGCACCATGCTGCCTTGAGATTAAAGAAGTCTTTTTCAATAATTAATTCTAAAACTACCTTTATAAAACCCTCGGAAAATGTATTGTTAATTAGTTAAATATCCCAGTTATATACTTTTTGGCCTTATGTGTGACTGCACACAAAGAGGATTAAGTAAGTAAGTAAGTTATATACTTAGCCATTAATTTATTAAAGGCATATTGTCACAGACCACTGACCTATTACATGACCTAGCAAAGTATTACTTAAAAATATATTTTTGATTTGTCCCTATATGTACTTTATTCAACCATTTGCGTAACCACCATAGTCCACTTTATTATTGATATTTTGTAAAAATAATTGAATTATGGCAGTGGTCCATAATTTAAAAACTAACATTTCTGAGAGGATTGACATGGATTTTACTCCATCATGGTGTAGTTAAAGTGATGTAATGGCTAGATTTGACCTGTAAAAATTAAAGTAATTTCGATTTATTATTTATTTTTAGAGAAATAAGGTCCTTTTAATCTCTTAACAGTATGCCTTTAATTACATTTATTTTTATTTCAATTAATTTTTTTTGTCTTTAATGAAACCAAAAAGTGCCCTGAAAATGGTGAAAATGCCCCACAAGTGTTTCCAAATTTCTAGAGAAAACACTAACACCATATTGTACTGTAGTGTCAATCATAAAAGCTTCGTATGTAACCGTGCAGGTCAGAGTTGTAAGTATGACGAAGGGGAATCTCCACTGGATCATCTGAACCAGGCGGCATACAACCTGGCTACGGCCATCAAGTTCTCTGGTAAAGAGCATGCCCTGCACCACGAACTGGCCGCTGTCCTGGAGGAACGATATTATGCAGAAGACCTTTTTGGACTGAAGAAAGACGTGAGTAAATTAGGCTCATAGAAAAGGTATAGTTGAATTGCTAAAGCCTGTGCTGTGTCAATTTGAAGTTTTAATTTTTGATAGCTAGATTTCCTAGAATAAAACAATATTTGAGATGACAATTTTCAACTGTTTTAAAATATATTTTTATATGCCTGTCTGGGTATGGTGTTGTACGTCAGTCCGTTCTTCTATCCATCCATCCGTCATCCAATGTAAACGTTTTGTTTCCGGAGAATACCTTTTTTATAAATTTATTTTGGATCATCAAGCCTTGCATGGAAGTATAACTTGTCACATACCATAACTAGGTCACTGCGACCCACTTTTCACACATTACTGCACATTAAATCAATTCGCAAACCTTGCATGGAAGTACAACTTGGGATGACAGTGTTTGGCATATAACAGGTCACTGCGACCTACTTTTGATAGGCATATCATGTATCTCACCAGTACTCTTTTGTATATAGTAGTAAGAAAAAAAAGGTAATTATTTATCATGATCTTCAAGTGGGAGGATCACAACCCCACTAACCTTTTTCCAGTTGTTACAGGTCTAGGCCTATATAGTTTTTAAGCTGGCTTAGCGCTATGATATCATAAATCCATCGTAGGCTATGATGTCATTATGGCATGGGCTATAGTGATGTTATAGCCCACAATGGTTTAATGATATTGTAGTACTAAGATAGTTTACACAATCGTTTGCCGGGTATCGTTATTTGTGGTGGAGATATTGTCACCTTTTAGTTTTTATTAAATTATCTGGTGTATCTACATATCAATATATAATTCAACTAGTGGTTTTTGAAAACATTGTTACAAGTTCGTTAATGATTAGGTAGAAAAATTTACTGTGCAACTTATCAAATCTCTGATTACTCAGTGTTATTTGGTATTTTGCCTTAAAGTCGCACACCCTAGTTCAATCCAGCGAAAATAAATTATAATTTTGGTTAATCTATAAACCTGTAACAAATTTAGATCACGTTTTTATAAAATGGAGTGAAAAAGCAGGTTTTATATCCATAAATACCATGGGAATCCCCATGTCCCAGACTTGGGGTATGTTCCTTTCACCTCTCCTGGTCATGTTCCAACTGTTCTGTCCTGGACAGTGAAAGTAAGTTACTTTACAAACATGTGTGCTTCTGTTTAGGAAGTGACTGCTGCAGCAATCATGATACTTGAATCGGAATACGACGACACTGACCATGTTGACTATACTACAGTGTTTGAAATAATAAATTTTATATATTTTGTATAAACCGTAGTTAGCCTACATTTGCTATTCGGAACCGGGTACTAGTGCCTAACCTATTGTTATTAGCAATTAGATGCACCATTTATTATTTGTGGTGGTGGGTGGTAGTGGTGCGTGTAGTAGTAGCAGTAGTAGTAGTAGTAGTCGTCGTCGTCAGGGGTGGAGAGGCACTTCCCTTCCCCAGGATGAAAATGTAAGAATGTTTTTCCTACTCTATTTAAATAAAGATAACAATATAGCTTGTGTCCCCCACCCCGACCCCCCAAGGTTGTATCCTCTCTCCAGATATTGTAAGACTTGGTTTTAAGGGTTTGTAATGTTTTGTATTGAGATACTTGTCTGAACTTTAATGTTAATGAAAATGTTCACGAACTAAAAAGAAAAACCTCACAAATGAACAACAATAGAACAACAACAAATGTGATGTTGATTGTGCAAACCATGCACGAGAAAACAAATCAAACCAAAATGATAACGGTCACATGGTATACCAACGGCTGTGACATTGAAATGGGAATATCCCCTCTAAAAATAGATTAGACCTTGTCTGCTCAACGTTTTTTTTCTCAGAGGCGCATGCCTTTTTAAGAAATACAAAAAATGCATTTTGTGGTATTACAAACACAAGGATTACCAGGATTACCAAAAAACACTTTCGTTGAATGGAAATGTATATTCTAAATAATAAACGGTAAGCAAATTGCAATTTTATTTGTGAAAAATATGGGTTTATTAGTGAAAAACAACAGCGTAATGGTTAACAACTACGGTAGCCATTACTAGGGCGTGTCTCTTTAATTAATTTGTTCATTTTAATGACTTAATAATGGTTTTTAAACAAGTTCCCAAATCTCTGATTCCCCAGTCTTATTAGATATTTTGCTACAATTAACTGGTTAATTTCAGTTGCTAGTACTTGAATATGGTTTACGAACAAGTGACCAGATATCTGATTCCTCAGTCTTATTTGGTGTTTTGCCTTAATTCATTTGTTTATTTTTAGTTACTTGAATATGGTATATAAACATTGTATTTGTATATTGAGTACATGCATGCAGTAACTATTTGTATGTTAATTTGTATAATTTCCTAAATACTTTTTAACATATGTTATTTAGAATTATGTTATTACATTATGGAGTTTTATTTTTGTGACATTTCTTTCACTTTCAAGTTTGAAATTAATGCAATTAAAAAAACCCCACACAATTATTCCTAATAATAGTATTTAAGAAGTAATCACCTAACTTCAATGTTGCTAGACTAAGCCCACAGCATATTACTGTAAATAATTGTGTATTACGGTACTATGGGTTAAGAAGGCTGTCCCATCTAAACAACAGATTTTATATATTATGTAACTCTACAAAAAAAGGACATTGTCATTTTGACCTCATTTGATATACTTGCTTTTTCCTTGAATGTATGCATTTTAGTTCCCTATTGGTCCAACCACAGGAGCAGCCCTCGAAATTCGCGACGGCAATCGGCATTGCCGTCGCAAAAGCTATCGCAAACTTGATTTGCGGCAGCATTTCA
>JAECMU010200227.1:0-10969 GCA_016106625.1 Dracogyra subfuscus
CACAGAACAGTTATTGTTCTACTCATTAAAGTTTGGCAATTTTCGTAAAGAGCTCCAATCAGGGTTTTTTTAGTGGAAATATTTATTAAATATTTTTAAGCATTTAATAATTGATTTGTTTTTAAAGGTGATTCGATTTATAATATATTTTACATGCCTGGTGCCATCTATCATGTTTCCTTTACAGTTATTTTACTTGGAATAAACAGCATTATTTTATATGAAATAAATAGGCCTACTGCTATTTCATATGGAATAAATAATATTATTTTGTATAGATGAATAAATAACATTATTTTATACAGCATGAATAACATTATTTTATACAGCATGAATAACATTATTTTGTATAGATAAATAAATAACATTATTTTATACAGCATGAATAACATTATTTTGTATAAAATGTAGATGAATAAATAACATTATTTTATACAGCATGAATAACATTATTTTGTATATATTAATAAATAACACTATTTTATACAGCATGAATAACATTATTTTGTATAGATAAATAAATAACACTATTTTATACAGCATGAAGAACATTATTTTGTATAGATAAATAAATAACATTATTTTATACAGCATGAATAACATTATTTTGTATAGATGAATAAATAACATTATTTTATACAGCATGAATAACATTATTTTGTATGAATAAATAAATAACATTACTATATATAGCATGAATAATATTATTTTGTATAGATGAATAAATAACATTATTTTATACAGCATGAATAACATTATTTTGTATAAAATGTAGATGAATAAATAACATTATTTTATACAGCATGAATAACATTATTTTGTATGGATAAATAAATAACATTATTATATACAGCATGAATAATATTATTTTGTATGGATGAATAAATAACATTATTTTATACAGAATTAATGACATTATTTTCTTTATGGATAAAACATTTTTACTTTGATGCATGCTTCTTGATCAAATAGTGCCGCTGTCTAATACTTACGACACAAGCCACAAGTCAGGGCACAGTTCGTCTTAGCCCAGGTTAGATAGAGACCACCACAAGAACTACTTCCATAGTCATGACAGTTGGTCAGAACGTCATGGCAACCAGTTTGCGGCTTAGCTGTATATACAGATAACAAAACCAAAACAAAACACTTAGGACAAGCAATATAAAATTTGAAAGCAATAATGGACTGAGCTAAAATTAAACTGATTGTGTACGTGTGTGCATTTACCATCTGGCATGTAAAGTGTGTATAGATTACAAATGTATGTCGTAGGCCTTATGGGTGGAAGGTACTGGGTTCAAATCCCAGTTCACTGGCACCCATTACAACAGCATTTATGGATTTACTTAATGTTAAAAATCATACTCTGCAGCAATACTGTGTAATGTTTCAAATATGATGTGACGTAACTTGTAAATCAAACATGACATCACTAATAAATAGGCGCTAATATAGTAAAAATAAAAAGGGAATTCCCCATTTAAAAGTTCCGGTCCAGATGGCACATATGTGTGATAAAAGATAAATTTATCACATGGTTTGAAAATGTCTTTATCACTATAGCAGCCTAAGATTAAATAGGTATGCAATAAAATTACTTACAGCAGTAGCCACAGTAGCGCTGACAGTTGTCTCTCGCCCAGTGTTCGTACTGACCAAGACAAGATGTCTTTCCATAACTGGCACAGTTGGTCAGTTTGTCGACACACCCTGTCTGTGCGGGGTTGGGACTTGTTACAGGTGTGCTAGCTGAAATACAAAAACAAGTGGCAACAATCATTAGAGAATCGTAGAAGATTGTTCGACACACCCTGTCTGTGTGGGGTTGGGGCTTGTTACAGGAGTGCTAGCTGAAATACAAAAACAAGTGGCAACAATCATTAGAGAATCATAGAAGGTTGATCAACACACCCGGTCTGTGCGGGGTTGGGACTTGTTACAGGAGTGCTAGCTGAAATACAAAAACAAGTGGCAACAATCATTAGAGAATCGTAGAAGGTTGATAGACACCTTCTGTCTGTGCGGGGTTGGGACTTGTTACAGGAGTCCTACTGACTAGCACAGAGCAAATACTCACGACAGAAGTTGCAGTAAGCTGGACAGTTTGTTTTAGCCCACTGGATGTAAGGTGCCTTGCAGCTTTTCGTTCCGTACGAGGCACAGTTGGGCAGGAGGTCCTTGCAAGCGCCAGTAATGTGCACATGTGTTGTCTTAACCGGGTACGGTGTCGTCACGATGTCACAAGTAACCTGCTGGCAGCACTGGCCCTGTGGCGGCTGGACAAATCTGCACGCTGGAGGCAAGTTGCTGTATTGTGGACACCTGGATAACAAAACCATACACACAATGACACTTACAATCATCCAAAATACCCTCCACCATCCGAAAACCCCCAAAACAAACCCCAATACTTTTATAATACGGATTGACACAAACACACAACCCCACACCCAAACCCACTCACCAACCCTCACCCCCAGTATGGCCCTGTTTTGGAGTTTGTTGCTGTAGTTGTTCAATATTGTAATATTAAAGAAACACAGTTTGATATTTATAATTCTTCTCCTGCAATAAATAAAAGGTTTATAAGTACAGGCCTGGACTTTGCAACAGGTAATTAAATAGAGGATAATAAACGAGTTTCCAGTTATTATCAAATTTATGTCCCGAGTGAAATAATTTTCAGTTGTCACGAGCTTTAGCGAGTGACAAATGAAAATTATTTCATGAGGGACATAAATTTGATAATAACTGGTACCGAGTTTGTTATTCTATTTATTACCTCAGCTATTTTTTCTCTAAAAACCTTTATTTTCCACGCACATGCACGAAGGCCGACCTGCATAGGAATGATGTAAACCACTTTACGCACTGTTCTGAGAATGACTATAACATTGTAATTTAATCATGTTCATAGATAATTTTCAAAAACCACAAGTTCTCTCTATTCTGCATCAAAATCTATAATAGAATTGCATTAAAATTACATTTTGTTATTAATTTAACACCAAAAACAGAGGGCCGTAAACGCAAACTCTTTAAACTACATGATGTCATTGTGTGTGTTTGTCAAATCGTGATGACGTTATATTTAGTACCGACAAAGCCATTGGTTTGTAAGCGTCAAATTGTCCAATAGTATTGTTCTTTAGACCAATACATAATAAGTCACTAGGGAAATTATGATTTATATTTCCCCGGTTCTGAGTGCCCGCTATTACTACAAAAGCATCTACTAATACTGAACAGTCTTTGACAGACTGTTACACCGCTATAGACATATCAGCTTTTATGTATCGATCCACACACACTTCCAGACAGGTAATGTGTTGTTCATCAAATTAGATTTGATTGAAATACGTTGTGAACAGATCCGTCCATCCCTGCTTCCACATTTATACTTGTCAATTTATACATTTATCAAATCTGGCAGATAATGGATAATTTATGTGAAAGTACAATGTAGGTACAGATGAAAAAAACTGATATATCTGACTGGCCACCATATACATGTAGTCCATCTCATCTAAGCTGATTGTTTTCTAAACTGGACACAAAAATGTTATATTTTTTGTTATTTCCCAAACATTTTTACTTTTCTTCTTACATAAAAAAAAACCCGTAAAATTATTTGGGAGGATGGGAGGACTAAGATTGTGCACATCAGTTGCCAACGTCTGGCCCAGGGCATGGGACAGTGGTATTTGTTAACTTGGGGACCGTTAAGGCCAACGCATACCTTTCAACAAGGTGCAAATTTTGTTGCATACAACTAAAATTGCTACGATCATACATGTTTGATTTTATTGCATGCAATTGCACAGCTGTCTCAAACGTGTGCGCCTTCCATGCAACAAAACAATGACATAATAATTTAAACTGCCAATGAATGGATAGATAGTGATCACATGACTCAAAATGGCAGCCTCCTGCAGCATGTGGTCTACAGAAAAAGAGGATGAATTAGTGGTGATATGACAGACAATACCATGTCTTTTTTACACAACATCCCCTGAATATAGCAATAGGGCTAAAAGGGAGGTAGTGTCTTGCAGAGATGGAATCTGCGCTTGGAATATTTCTACACAAATTGTGTGGTTATATCCTAAAGGACCAAAAAGCGTGTGGGACGAATTCAGTGCAACTTTTATGTAAATTTAGTCTTCTACGTCATAACAAATATGTCATAAAACATATCTCGATGACTACCGTCGAAATAAATATGCGGAAAAAACCGCCATTTTGACTGTTACGTGAATTGCTGCTTGTCTCATGTGTGTGTGCGGATCAGTGTAACGAGAAAAAAGTTGCAAATGTCTGTGGTGGCCTTTACTCATTAAACACCTTTCTACTAACTATATAAACAAATGAAAGTTTAAATTGCAGCTAACAAAAAAGCTGAGAACAACAAGCAAATCAACGTACTTGGGATGACACTGATACTGGCCCTGATCACTGTCCAGACAAGCACAGTCATACTTGCAGCCATCGGTCCACGTTTCACCGCGGCGATACAGGTGTCCGTTGTACACACATCCAGCTTTGAGTAAACAGTAAAATATAAATCAAAATACAAGCTCTGAAAATTGTGTGTGCGATAATTCTGTTTGCTCTTCACTTATAGATGTATATGTAAGTGTGGTTTTGCATAGCCCATTTTTAATTTGCACATAAAATGTAGGACATATATCTTATATGGTCATATGCAGATACACATCAGATACACAGCATACATGTTGAAAAAATGCCTGGAATATTTTTATGTACCATACATCTTTGCCTATAAGTAGAATTTATTTTATCAAAATATTATTTTATAACTTATGGGGGTCAACTTATAAGGCAAAGAAGAGGTTTGTTTTGTTTAATGACACCACTAGAGCACACTGATGTATTAATCAATGGCTATTTGATGTCAAACATATGGTTATTTTGACAAAGTCATAGAGAGGAAACCCCCAACATTGTTTCCATTAGTAGCAAGGGATCTTTTATATGCACCATCCCAGACAGGATAGCATATACAACAACCTTTGATTTACATGTCGTGGTGCACTGGCTAGAATGAGAAATAATGCAATGGGCTCACCGATGGGGATCGATCCCAGACCGATGGCACATCAAGCAAACACTTTATCACCGGGCTACGCCCCGCCCCTGACCCCGCCCCTCAACATTATTACACTCCAACCAAATATGGTGAACCATGTGTTTTTCAATGGTATTTTAGTCTATAAATGCTCTAGAAAACAAGAAACTTTGGTATTACGTGTTCGTCCATTGATGATGATGTGCGTGCCAGGAACATATCCAGGCCTGAATCCCGTGAACCCGCCGGTGAATGAGCCGACTATCGGGTAGACACCAGGTTGTGTCAGCGGATTGACGACGGTGCCGTCAGGTTTACGGCACATCGGCCTCTGACAGCAGACTGTCGGCGTGGTGACGAGGTAACAGCCCTGCTGTGTTAGTTTACTGACGTCATACTTCGGACATCTAGCAAGTGCAAACAAACAGTTATAAGCATCAGCAGTTCATTTTCATCATTATCCACACTTAAACTAACAGACCCTAGTTTTTAAACACTACCACACATCTTTTTACTATTAGATCCATTATTGACAGTTTTAAATTAGATACAACTTACTTTTATTGTTACATGTAAGCTTATCCATTTCTGTACATCCATTTTTTTTTCTGGTCATCTTGGAGTTTCTAGCAGTGCATTTTCCATAACTCTTAAAATGCACATACCTCAGAGAAGTAACAATTATCAGGGTTTTATTACCCACGTTTCTAGACTCCGATAATCGGTATCATTCCCCACCATTCACAAAATGCTACATTGTTTTTTATTCCCAATTGTGGACTAAATACTTCCCAATCTGAATATAAATAATTCCTTTTCTTATTACTATGTAAAGATATATTTGACAAACACCCCTTCCATCACCGAGAATATTTCATAATGACAAATCAACATACTATGATGAATAAATTACAAGTATACACATGTACGTATAGTGTTACTCTTTTAAGTTTTAAAATGAATCTGAAAATTCCCATTCTTTGTAAAATGAGTCTAAAATTCCCTAAGTCAACAGCATGAGTGTCAAGTTAACTTTGAGAAATAAAACCCTGATTATGGGGTGTATACCACCAAATCAAATCCCATAGACGACAATAGTAACATATGTGGCTAAAACTCCTACCTGCAGCGTATCAATCAACATTAACGCCACAGATATAAATACTACCACCCCTCACACTTCAAGTGATCCAGAGAAAATTGGGGGTTAAGCTGCTCGGTTCTGAGATAACGGGTAGCGTCTATGACTACCCTAGTTTCGCACAAAATTTGAGGACTTTTTTTTACAGGTACCCCATACATGTTTCAAGCACAAGGCTACTTTACACACTGGTACGAGATGAAATAAAATTGCATTTGTTTTTTACCCAGATAAAACTATTATTTTTTACAAGCAACACATTCACATTTATAACCAATCACAGGACTTGTGGTGTTTGCTTCTCTATCAAAAGTTCGGTGCACCTTGAACTTTGACCCAGCCGGAAGTTATTTGCTTTAGTACTACCTATGGAGACCATCTCTGGTCTATTTTAAGAGAGCATAAGTGTTCGTATCACAGAGTTTTGTTTCATTTTACTGTAACTCTACACAGATTTGCTACAGGTTTGTAGATTAACCAAGCTTGGTGTGTTATTTTCATGGGCTGAAACTAGGGTGTGTGTCTTTAAACGTAATTCTTATGGGGAGAAGTTAAAATATGTCGATGTTTTAACAAGTTAAAGTCGCAATATCTGCCCAGAATGTGAATCCACAGTAGAGCACTTGGGAGGGGGGAAATCCCAATCTGAGAATGGATCCACCAAGAGGGTTTGATCCTATGACCTAAGCTGCTCAGGAGGGTGCTAGACTAAGCTAGCGGTAAATCCAGCCCTTGAAATTCAGACAAGTTTGCTACGACAGTTATGTGCTGTTGCAAATCAATTTTGCAATGGCTTCACGGCGACAATTTTAAAGAAAATATTAATGCTGTCAAAATTCTTCACATATGATGCACTGCTGTAATAATACGCTAAAATATAACATCTCAACTTTACTTAGTAAGCTTCAATATTGAAATAAACCAATATATATTAATTGAGGAAACTGAGCTACACACGATAAATTTATGTTTTTTTCTGGGATCTGTAATTGGACAGAGTTAAGAGAGAAAAGCCTACAGACTTTTCACCACTCACAGATTTGTTCATAGCTTTTGCGACAGCATTGCCAATTGCCGCCGCGAATTTCGAGGGCTGTAAAACCCGCCCCATATCCTGGGTTTGCTGCATTGTAACATGTTTCTCACTATTAGAGCCTTTTTAACAAAGACACATTAAAAAATATATATATATAAATAAAACTTTTGTTTATAAATCTATCTCTGTATCTTTAGTACAGGGTTGAAAATTAACATGAAAACCAAGGTCGCCAACAGGGCAAGTTGAAGAAACATCTTACTGGCCCTTTTCAAATTCAGCTAGCCCTTCATGCAATTATCATATTAAAATTTAACATTAGAATATTCTTTGTTAAATAATAACCATGTACTGACCGTATATAGTTTGTTTGTATCAAAAGGTTACCGATAATAAATAAATTAATCAAGTTAAAATTCATATAAAAACATGTTAAGTTTTAAACCCATACCATCTGAAATAACTTTTTTTTTTTTTTTAAAGTAATCCATTATAAATGAAAATGTTTCTGTACAAAGTACCATTAAATTATGTACAAATTAAATATCATTTTTAATATAGAGGTGAAAACAAAATGCTAGAATAGCCAACTATGCAGCTTGACTTGCACTGTTTATGAAGTAAAATATAATGCTGAAAGAAGTAAATTTAAGGTAGAACTGCTTGTGCTTAAGTAAACTAGTCTGGGAATGGCAGTCTTCTTTGTGGCAATGCATGAGGGATGAAATTTCCAGTAAAGGATCTCCTCGATAGTGGCTGTTCTACTGTAGAAGAGGCACTAGATAGAGATGCATGGAATCACCCACTATTTTGCTAAATGTTCATTCAACTCTGAATTGTCCAGAGATACGGTCCTGGTCGTGTATTACGGTTTTGTCGTTCAGATTAACTTGATTTTCCATCAATTGCCTTAAAACATGTATCAGAAAAAAATATTTAACCTATGCAGTTTGATGATAACTTGTAAATAATTTTCTTTTTAATTTGGACAGATATTTTTTTCTCAAATTTTTTAGCATATGTTTTTATATGAATTTTATCTTTATTAATTATGAAGCTACATGCCCATTTATTGGTTCTATTTTGATGCAAACGGAACAGTCTTAAAATGATTATAAATGTAATAGTGTGTGATAGTTATTGCCTATAAGATTTCAGACATTTCTGAACTTTATCAATCTTCAGAGGAAATTCTTCAACATTTTTCCTTTAGCAGCAATGGATTGTCTAGATACACACTTTCCCACAGACATGACAGCACATACCTCAGCCTTTAATATACCAGTCCTGAGGCACTGGTTGGGATGGGAAAACATAAATGGGTCTGAGCTAATTATTATTATTTTTTTTTTTATTAACGACGCACTCAACACATTATAATTACGGTTATATCGGCGTCAGACATATGGTTATGTCGAGAAAAAACCCAGTGGTTAGCTGACGGGGATCGATCCTAGACCAACCGCGCATCAAGCGGGCACTGTACCACTGGGCTATGCTGCCCGCTGAGCTAATTCCTGCCTCATAGTGTGAGTGGTGGGACATAGCCCAGTGCTAGAACTCGCCTGGTATGTGGTCAGTCTAGGATCAATCCCAATCGCCGGGTCCATTCTACTATCTCTTGTTCCTGCCTGTACACCTTGACTGGTAATATTAAAGGCCATGGTATGTGCTTATTCTGTCTGTAGGATGTTCCATATAAAAGATCCCTTGCTATTAATGGGAAAAAAATATAGCTGGTTTCCTCTCTAAAACTAAAAATTATCAAATATCTGAAATTCAACAGCCGATGATTGATAAAACAGTGTGCTCTAGTGGTGTTGTTAAAACAAACTTTAACTTCAACTTGTTAGCTGCATTTTCCTATTACATGTACATGAGAGGAAACCCGCTGTCGCCACTTCATGAGCTACTCTTTCCGATTAGCAGCAAGGGATCTTTTATTTGCGATTCCCACAGGCAGGATAGCACAACCCATGGCCTTTGTTAAACCAGTTATGGATCACTGGTCGGTGCAAGTGGTTTACACCTACCCATTGAGCCTTGCGGAGCACTCACTCAGGGTTTGGAGTCGGTATCTTGATTACAAATCCCATGCCTCGACTGGGATCTAAAACCAGTACCTACCAGTCTATAAACTGATGGCCTAACCACTGTGCCACTGAGGCGAGTATATACATTTAGATGTCCTACTTTGAAATGCACCTATCAAAAAGACAACTTTACATCAAATAACTGATGATGTCATTAAAAAAAAAAAAATGTGAATGTGTTACTGTGTAGGTGACCTACTTTGGTATGCACTTGTAGAATCCGGACCGTGCCTCGACACACTCACACTGGTAGTCGCAGCCATCGTCCCAGTGCTCTCCCTGGTTGTACATCTTGTTCTTGTAAACACACTTGTCTAAAATTATTAAAATCATCTATAGTACAAGAATATCATGGAATTAGAAATGTTGCCAACCACAAACTAATTAGAATCAGTCATAGCTGTCCCTATTGATATTAATAAATTCAATTTTTAATTAATGTTAATTTTATGTTATTTAAAAAAAAAAAAAAAACCCCAAACAGGAGACCCTGCCATACTTTTTCCAAAGATTAAAAAGCTTTCCATTGATTCCTACAGTAATGTCACAAGACAGTGACATAATTATTTCAAAAATTGAAAAAATAAATTCTGATGGTCTTACCACTGATACCTCCAGTGATGAGCGAAATACCAGTGGGTACAGGAGCACCGTTTCCAGGGAGTCCACTTCCTCCAACCACACCACCCTGTCCTGGTCCGACGATAATCTGAGGTGCCTGAATCGCCCCGGGGGTGGGCACCATGTTGGGAGACTGACCAGGCATAGGGGTGGGCACAGGGGTGGGCACGATCATTGGGACAGGATTGTAGTTGCCGACGCCGGGGATGTTGCAGGACAGACTTGGACAACACTGACCAGCAACGCTGATGAACTTGCAGTACGATGGAATTGCTGGGTACGTTGGACACCTGAAATTGGAGGCGAGATATTTGAAAAAATAAACTTACTTTTAATATTCCATGCTTGACAACTGAAAGCAAGATGAGATATTTGAAAATAAACTACTAGATAATCAAATCTGTCAAGAAAAGTGTGTAGACTCACAAGCGCTTTACCACACTGGGCTACTGTCAAGGAAAGTGTGTTGAGTCACGAGCGCTTTACCACTGGGCTACTGTTAAGAAAAGTGTGTAGACTCACGAGCACTTTACCATTGGGCTACTGTCAAGAAAAGTGTGTTGACTCACGAGCGCTTTACCATTGGGCTACTGTCAAGAAAAGTGTGTTGACTTACTTTGAAATACATTCGTACTGTCCATCTTCGCTGTCCTTACAGGTACAAGTGTACTTGCAGCCATCGTCCCACGACTCTCCAGGTTGGTGAATGGTGCCTTTGTACATGCACACACCTGTAATTAGGACAGGTGTAAATAGTAAACAACAAAACAAAACATGCACACAACTGTAATTAGAACAGGTGTCAAAACAACATTGATCCTACATGCACACACCTGTAATAAAAACAGGTGTACCGTATGTCTTCGCCTGTAAGTCGACCCTGCCTATAAGTCGACCCCCCTTTCTCTGGTAATAAAATCAACAATTTTTTATTTGACCCGCTTATAAGACGACCCAGTTTCAGTGGCAAGTTGTTGAACTTGTTC
>JAECMU010200259.1:0-13513 GCA_016106625.1 Dracogyra subfuscus
TTTTCAGTTGTAGTGAATAATAAAAATTAGCATAACAGTGTGTTTAAAAGTGTGAAATACAGGTAGCAATTGAAAGGCGTACGAGTCCAATGTTTATAACGTCGACATGAGTGCTGAAATTTACTGCTATCGTAATTGTCTGCTACGAATTGACTGCTCGGTTTTTGTAATGCAACAATAGCCAAACTGTACTATTTTCAGCCCAGTGAGGGCCCGCCAAAAGTGTCCTACCTTCAAAATTCTGGGTTTGTTTTTAACTTGGAAAAGCCAATGTAGTGAAACAAATTGAGACTGCGGCGTGTTATATGCACCAAAGGTAATGGGATTTTCTGTTCTATATGCTTAAATAATAAAAATATTCCAGACAGTGCCGCTTTAAACAAGCTTCCATTTCATATCAAGTTTACATCCAGAGTCAAATAATGTTCAATTGTCCCAAGCTTTAGCGCGTGACAATGAAAATTATTTCATGACATGAAATGGTAGCGAGTTTAATATCCTATTTATTTACCCACAATTTACTTTCAGTTTATATCACTGAACTTGTTTGATTAACGTTCCAATAAAGCAATCATATTATGTCATCTAATGACATTGAAGTGTGGTGTCCCGCTGGATATTCTAATAACTCATTACTCTGATATGAACCAAGATATTTTAAATCATATGGGTAATACTAAATAAAACTGTCACCATTTCTGCCAGAAACATTTTCGAGGGCACAGAGTTCAAATGTATCCCACCCAACTAAGACATGCTACATCATTGCATATTTTGAACAGAAGATACAGAGCCTCAATTATCAGGTGTCTAAGAGGCATGTTAATAAATGACAGGTTTGCCATTTTTAACCAAACTGAAGGACAGAGAGTAATTTTCTTAAAGAGGTGACAATTTGGAGACTCCGGGTCCTGTTTTACGAAACGATCTTAGTGTCAAGATCACCCCAAGTACATAGCTACCCCAGGGCTAGCCCTGGGTTGCTATTTTTGTTCGCCAAAATATTCGCCAATCTTCAATTTCTTTCGCCAATCTAAATATATATTCGCCAGTAACATTTCAGTCAAAATATTGTTTTTAATCTCGTTCATTATGACAATATAGTATATGCTAACATGTACTTATTATTTAGTTTACGTCTTGTAATTTAATAATGAAATGCTGCCTATGTTTAGGGCTGCCTGTAGCCCAGTAGTAAAAATGTGTATTATGTGCGGTCAGTCTGGGGTCAATCCCCGTCGATGGGCTCATTTAAGTCCGTGCATCACAAGTGGTACATCACAAAAGAGACAATTTTAACCTTCTTTTTTTTTAACCCTAGCCGCGTTATGTTTTGCAATGATGGCAATACTCACCCCTCTAAAGTTTTTTAATAATTGTCTCCCACACACTTCCTTCTTTCCCTGTCACTGGCATTAATTTTACCAACATTATACATTTATAAACATTAGATTTTCTTATTTTGGTTATCTATTTTCTTTTGAGCTTTATATAAAGATAAAACTCAATAGTCCCACCACTGTGCTACCCCTCTAGATAGTGTCCCATTGCCACAGGCCTGTATCTTTAATCTATTTGGTAATACTAATAGATGTATTGTTGTATATATACCGGGTAATAGAAAAATCATATTTTAAAGAAACAAAATGGCAAGACTGGCCTTTTTATTTTAATAATAATTATTATTATTATTTTAATAATAATTATAAGTGTGCAACTCTTGGTCATACCCTACACCATAACCTCGTTTTGTAACTTCTCGGTATGATTTATAATGAATACTATTCATAATTAGTACGGCGTCCAACTCAAGGTTATAGCCAGTCACCCAACATAAAGACAAAGGAAACGTCTTTATGTTTATTGCTATAAAAACACTAGTGTGCAACAATCTTACACAAGTGGGGGAAAAACCCTTTTCAGTTTCACTCCGGTTCGAGTTTTGTTATTTTTGTGCAAGGGGTGGAGGGATGTATCTTGTCGGCATTAGTATTATATCAGTAGATATAGCACAAATTAATTATAATTTCGCCATTTAATATGTTTGAAATATAAACTGTAAGCGTAGAAAGTTTTAGCTAATAGTGATTGTATATTCATAAGTGAGAAACAATATCATATGTATTCCTCGCCAACGCACCCACTTTGTGGAAATGAACTCAACCATGTGACCTAGATTTATATAATCAATCGGTATGACAAAACATGACAAATAAAAAGTAAAACTTGTAGTCGATAGTAATCAAACATTTAGTATTAACAATGCAACGTGGTGGCTTAAGCAGTATTTTATTTTATTTAATCGCGTTTTCTAGCTTTACGACAAGCAGCTGCCAAATAATAGACTGGCCATGTGGACATGCAAATAACGCTTATTCACAACGCAAGACGGATCAACTGAACAAAACTGGTTAATACGTTTGCCTCTAAAATTCAACATCGGAAAAAAATATTTCGCCAATTATTCGCCAAATCGGAAATTCTTTCGCCAATTATTTTTTGGGCGACTTTGGCGAACGGCAGCGCGAGCCCTGTACCCTATGCACTTAAGGCAATCTTAGAGCTAAGGTTGTTTTGTAGAATGGATCGCTGACGTCTATAATCTAGTTATATGTTAGAACAATGTCTCACTTGATGCTATTCCCATCCAGAGTTTCTCTGATATCGGACAAGCTGTCTGTTAAAGACTTGAACTCAAACGAGTTGAAATCATGTTCGGAAAAGGTCTGAAACAAACAACACATTATCAATTTTAATGAAACATCACAAAATATAGAAGCTAATATACAATGAGCACATTTATCATCATTGTAATCAAATTGGTAACTGTATGGAACAGTGGTCAAAAGGAATTATTTGTCTAGGTACCATGGTATTTATTATAGCAGTGATCCGCTGCGTAACACCAACAGGAAACAGAGCTCAGTGCCTGTGTTAAGAATATTCCCTGGAAAATAATCAGTCAGCTGAGCCTGAATTAGTATTCTGAGGACACTGAAGCAGTCACCGTGCCAAATGTGAAAGGGAATCATGGTCAATCAGAGAACTGTCCAGTTACTGCTAGGTAAGTTTGCAACACACCACATCCCTTGAAGGACTGGAAGTAAACTTTAGTTACATGATTGCAATCAGCTGGCAAAACCATCTTCCCATATTCTTGCCAAAAATATTTGTCCTTACGGTATATGCTTTAACATAAAAAATAAAAATTAAATTGAGTTTGGTTATAATACATGTACATGTATATTCATTAAAAAGTATGAATGCATCTTGTATTTTAACAAAACAATGTTACTATTATAACCATTCATTTACAGGACAACTAACATAAATAAGCACAACAAGCAAACAAAAAAACATACAGGTTTTGATAAAACACTAAATAGTTTTGGTTTGGAGAAGTTTTCGGTGTAAGCTATACCATTAAATGTTTCAGCTACCAAAATGGGTGATTTTGTTAATCTTTACGGCCAATGCTACAGTTCTCAACACTTAAGTTATGCAGGCAAACTGTGTTACATAACAGCCCAGTTAGTGTTCATCTGAAGGCTATAAATAAAAACCCTAGCTATTTGCATAACAACTACCTCCTTATAAACACTGATATACTTTAGAAGCAAATGTGTATGCCCATTGAAACTGATCTTCTAGGGCAAGACATAGCTTAATGTGCAGTCAGTTTGGGATCGATCCCCATCGGTGAGCACACTGGACTATTTCTCGCTGCAGCCAGTGCACCATGACAGGTATATCTAAGGACGTGGTATGTGCTATCCTGTCTATGGGATGATGCATATAAAAGATCCCTTACTGCTAATGAAAAAGAGCAGCCCATGAAGTGGCAACAGCGGGTTTCCTCTCTCAATATCTGTGTGGTCCTTAACCATACATTTGATGCCACATAACCATAAATAAAATGTGTTGAGTATTGTTAAATATAATATTTCCTTCCTGTTTCCTATGCCAAGTACAATATTTTTCTATAAAATTTGGGCCATTCAAAAGTTGTACGGGCAGGTCAAAGTGTTGACATGACAAGTAAACTAAAATCCTAAGTACACACCCTGTTATTTCAAAGTCACATTACAAATTTGTAAACATCTACAACTACCCCTACTAAACCTAATTAGACTACACCTATCTTACACTAAAAATACTATATCTGCTTGGGCTGGAATTACACAAAGAAGTTTCCAATGTTAACAAGGTACACATGTTTGTAAACTGCATATACATGATCTTCCCTGTCAACTTCAAGCTAATCTTTGCCACCACTAAGCTATCTGCCATGAGTAATCCAAGTCTAACAGCAGTCTAGTTTTACAGATATATTTCCAGAAATTGGTACCAAATGAGAAAATAACTGTAATCTGTGATAATACAAAGCAACAGTACAGCGGATCTTGTTTAAGATATGGCCTCAGATTACAGATAACTTCCTATTTGATTGTCCAAATTCCGGAAATTTGACTGCACAAGTAGTCTGCTGTTTGACTGTGATTATTTCATTTGACTGAAGTAACAGGGAAGAGCATGTAGTTTGTAAACATGTGTAACTTGTTGACATTGAAGACTTGTTTGTGGTAATTCCGGCCCATGCAAAAGTAGTACTTTTTGTGTAAAATGGGTGTACTCCGGCCTGGTTTAGAGGGTGTGTCTGTTTAAACCAATATGCTGGGAGAAAGAGCTGGACAACAAGGGTTGTCCTTTTCGGGGTATTTGTCCCCCAGGCAGGCAAAGGTACATACAAAAATCCACAGGCCTGCTGATAATAATAAAAATGTTATAGCCACTAAGGCTATATAGAAACATATAACGAAATTAATTGTGGTCTGAGGCCATATGCAGGTAGAAACAAAAACAGCCATTCAAACAAAACAAGCAAAATGAAAATGATTCAGTCCTTTAATGTAAGTAACAGACTTTGAATGATCCTACAATAATAATAAATGGATGCATTAGACCTCCCCTTCCCCATTAAAGACGAGCTATCACTCTTACTCGCCATCACTCACCTCAAACAAGTTCAAGCAGAGGCATTTTTAGCTCCCCATAACATGTTAATTTAAAAAAAACATCTATAAAAGGATTAAATATGAATGAATGAATGAATGAATGTTTCATGACACCTCAGTATGAAAATACACATCGACTATTGGGATTCAATAACAATACTCAGTATAGTAATATTTAAAAGGCTGCTCGCGCCCCATAATCTGGCCATTTTTATCACAGCAAGGTCTGGTGCATGACACTTCTAGTTTCAAAATGCTGGAAAACTTTCACTGCAAAACTGCTATTGGAATTTTTATGTTTAAGATTACTCGTGCATCTCAGTGTGTCTTAAGAAAATATTGTAATTTAACAAATTGTAACAGATATAGAAATACTGATCTGAAGTGAAATTACAATAAGATATATGAAATTAACTGTTTGAAGCCAAAACGAGGATGCGAGACAATCCTGTCGTAACCTTAATTTGTAGGTGTTGTGAAGGCAAGGTCACAAAGGACAGGCTTAAATAAAACTAATAGTAGAAAACACTGAAGAGTGCGATGAAACTACCCATGGTTCTAGTTTTATTCAGTTGTGGAAATACTGCAATTATCATATATTTAATAACTAATAACTGTAGATAAAAAAGTATTGAGTTGTCATTAAGTAAACATTTAGCTCCTTTCCATATGTAATGATGACGAATCAAATGGATGAATTATATGCAGGCTAACATTACATTCACTGTCACAGCAGACATGTTGTTTTCAAAACATCCATTAGCAACAGTTCCTAATCAATACATGGTATAACAAGCGTACATTGGCCAAACAATAGGTTTCTTACCCGAACTTGCAACATCAGTGAAGTCAAACTGCCAACAAGTGATAGAATTCTCTCATTCTTTGCCGTCTTCTTGTTGTAGAACATTGCCTGGTACGAAATATGAATTCATTTTAACAATCAAATCTTTCTGAGGATGCAATAGTTACATTCAAATTCAAGTGGTTAACAGTGAACAGAAATACATTATCAGCTTGTAACGCTATTTTTGACATAAACACAACAACCAGCTTGTAATGCCCCATAATGCTAAACCATACACCCCCAAAATATTAAATAACACTCAAAGATACCCCCCTCACACACACACAGATAAAACAACGTGGCAATGTTTATTTATACCCATGTGTACTACACAACATTATTAAATTGACGTATTGCTGTACAATGTAAAACAAAACCCTGCAAATTTTCACTTGTGCCATTTTAATTTGATCAGCATCATGGTTGACAAAGAAAAATTATACAAGGCCCTAATTGAAGGGTACAGATGAGCTCACACAGAGTTGTCCAAAAAGACGGTTCAACTTGAAGTTGACAAAGTTTGGAAAGAAATGAAGAAGCAACCAGAGGATGTGCCGTTTACGAGAAAACTAAATTGTGTTATGTAATGCTGTTCAATACACTCCCCACCCCTTGTAATACCACATAATGTTAGAACTTACACCCCCTCACCCCCTAAGCATTACGTAATATTTGAATGGCCTCTTATTCAGGAACAAGAGGACCACTGGTGATGATAATAAATGTTACCATTTCACCAGCAATGATTGAAACTGGGATATAAATCTTAGTTCATTTCCAAACAAACTGTCATCAGATCTGGTGTTTATAAAATTTTGTGTTTAGGACTCAAGACTAATAGATTGAGACTAACACCATGGCAACACATGAACTCGTTAAACATTTGAGCATAAACTCTTAAAGTTTTATAAGCACAGGCCCAGCATGATACAGTAATTGAGAATAATGGCTATAATTACTGGACATCTCAACTTTTTGTATAATTTTAAACAAGGTCTCATACAAATGAGGAAAACCAATGAAAACGATACTTGTCATTTTACACCTGAACATTCTGAAGTAAAAATACGTAAACAAAAGATATAAACCTCCATGTTGTTTTTGTCAAAAAATAATCCAATGGCTTAAATGATAAAACCGACTTTGACCATACTACACATGTATGTGAATGAATATTTTGTAAAGGTGATTTGTGCATAAAGATTTAAATTGCTGAATTCAAAAACAAACCAAGTTAATCCAATCCTGCTTACATATAGAGTCATCATTCAAGTACAAAATACCTGCATGATCAAACCGTTTAAGCTGACTGCCTGGTATATATTAGTGACAAGTATATATCAGTATACATTATACTTGATATCCGCTCACCTGACAGATTCGGCTCACCATTACTTGTGCTTCCTCCTCACATTTCTTTCTAATCTCTGATGGCTGATCAACTGGCATCAGTCCATGGTCTGGTGCAATCTAAACAAAGAGAAAAAATAAAATAATAATAACTTTATAGTTATGAAGGATTGCAGAAAATACTTGCCAAATGCAAGTAAAAATTCTTACGGACAAGTGATAACATGCAGTCTGGCAGGCATATTTTTTTTCTGACCAAATTTTATTATTTTATTATAAAAACATTTCATTAAATCTGTGACTCCGCATCATTAAAACATGCATTTTTTACATTATTCAAAATTGCGGACCAAATATTTTCAGGTTTTAACAACCCAACACTGATACACTGACATTTTGTCATAGCTAAAACAGGAACTAAAACACACAATTCTCCCCTCCCACCTACCCTCCCCCCCCAATAAAAACTAACAACAAAAAACATGAATTAAAAACAAACAAAAATCACCACTAAAATGGTTCCGATTTGATAGTATTTTTGATTTAGCTAGTGAAATATTTTCTATTTCTGCACCCCTGGTTATGTTTTGTAAACATGGTCCAGTATTTCAAAATCTTAGGTACACATGTAATTCGTGAGATTTGTACCTGCATTATACCAGAAAAATTGTGTTGTCAGTAATTTCAGTTTTGTTGGATATAAAAAGAAACGTTTTGAAAATAACAAATAACATTTTATTTCATGTGTAATCTGTTAAATACATTGGTCCATATATAACTGAAACAGCAGTATTCACTCATTGCAGGGTTGAAATCTTAGCCGGCACCAAGTTGCCCGTGGTGACCTTTACTGGCTAAGGGTGACTAAGAATTTTACAAAGATACAGGTAGTCAGTTGGGAGACCATCGATTTCAGGGTGTGGTGAGTATAGTACCAGTTAAAAATGCACTGATGCTCAATTGAATGTGATGAAAGACATAACATTTTTTTAACAATTGTTATTCAATGCTATGATAAAAAATGTATCATATTTAATTAATTTAATTAGTTTACTAGTATATTATTCTGAGACAAAATCAAAATCTATCTTGTACTTTTAACTCACACTAACATGAGCATATACAAATAACAATGGAATTTTCTAATTATACAGGAATTTTTCCAAAGGTCAATTACCGGTAATTGATTGTGGTTGTCGGTATTGTTATAAGCTTGAGCAATTTGCATGAAATAATTGAACATTGTATATTTTGGTAAAATGTTTGTTTGGGGGCAAATTTCCATATATTTGTTTCTTTTCCTGGCAGTTCACCATGACTGGTACATTAAAGGCTGTGGTATGTGCTATCCTGTCTACTGGATGGTGCATATAAAAAATCCCTTGCTACCAATCGAAAAGAGTAGCCCATGAAATGTTTTCTCCGTCGATATCTGTGTACGGTAGTCCTTAACCATGTCTGATGCCATATAACCATAAATAAAATGTGTTGAGTGCATCATTAAATAAAACATTTCCTTCCTGTATGACAAAACCATAATACATAATCAGGGCACAATGTGGAGTCGAACGTGTATTTAGCAAAATAGTGGATGATTTCATGAGTCTCTATTTAGTGCCTCGTCTATAGAACATCCACTCCTGAGGAAATCATTTGCTGGAGATTTCATCCTTCTTGCTTCGGCACAAAGCTCATTTCATCCCTCTTGCATCGTCAATCAAGTTTATTGCACCCCTCTTGCATCGCCACAAAAAGGACTGCCATTACCAGACTAGTTTTAGTAAAATGCACAGTTCAACCTTTAGTCAGGTTTTTTTTTTTACTGCATTATCTTTTATTTCAGAGACAATGCATGTCAAGCTGTTCTAGCATTTTGTCTTCATTCCTGTATTAAAAATGAAATTTAAGCTGTATAATTTAATGGTAATTTGTAGAGAAACATTTTTATCTATACATGACTTCTTTTTTATTTGTGAGGTAATCGGTGAAATGAGAGAGAAACATGTTACATACCTCTTGACAGTACTGCTGTACTCCGACGAGGTAATCGATGAGATGAGAGAGAAACATTACATACCTCTTGACAGTACTGCTGTACTCCGACGAGGTAATCAGTGAGGTGAGAGAGAAACACGTTACGTACCTCTTGACAGTACTGCTGTACTCCAACGAGGTAATCAATGAGGTGAGAGAGAAACACATGTTATGTACCTCTTGACAGTACTGCTGTACTCCAACGAGGTAATCGGTGAGATGAGAGAGAAACATTACATACCTCTTGACAGTACTGCTGTACTCCGACGAGGTAATCAGTGAGGTGAGAGAGAAACACATGTTACGTACCTCTTGACAGTATTGCTGTACTCCGACGAGGTAATCGGTGAGATGAGAGAGAAACATTACATACCTCTTGATAGTACTACTGTACTCCGACGAGGTAATCAGTGAGGTGAGAGAGAAACACATGTTATGTACCTCTTGACAGTACTGCTGTACTCCAACGAGGTAATCAGTGAGATGAGAGAGAAACATTACATACCTCTTGACAGTACTGCTGTACTCCGACGAGGTAATCAGTGAGGTGAGAGAGAAACACATGTTACGTACCTCTTGACAGTACTGCTGTACTCCAACGAGGTAATCGGTGAGGTGAGAGAGAAACATTACATACCTCTTGACAATACTGCTGTACTCCGACGAGGTAATCAGTGAGGTGAGAGAGAAACATTACATACCTCTTGACAGTACTGCTGTACTCCGACGAGGTAATCAGTGAGGTGAGAGAGAAACACATGTTACGTACCTCTTGACAGTACTGCTGTACTCCAACGAGGTAATCGGTGAGATGAGAGAAACATTATATACCTCTTGACAGTACTGCTGTACTCCGACGAGGTAATCAGTGAGGTGAGAGAGAAACATTACATACCTCTTGACAGTACTGCTGTACTCCGACGAGGTAATCAGTGAGGTGAGAGAGAAACACATGTTACGTACCTCTTGACAGTACTGCTGTACTCCGACGAGGTAATCAGTGAGGTGAGAGAGAAACACATTTTACGTACCTCTTGACAGTACTGCTGTACTCCAACGAGGTAATCAGTGAGATGAGAGAGAAACATTACATACCTCTTGACAGTACTGCTGTACTCCGACGAGGTAATCGTTGAGGTCTTTGTTCAGCTTGTCAAGCTCCAGCACAATGTGAGCATACTTCTTCTGGAACTCAACACACAGAGGCTGCTGGTACGACCGCTGCAGGAACAAAGCACAGGTCTACTCTTAAATTAGTATCACCTTGCATTTCAAAATACGCCTTCAATAACGCAACCCACTTGCACATATCATGAAATAGATAAACCTTGTAAACAGTCAAACATAACAGTAATATTGTTATATACTAATTTAAGAACATTTACACTTGGCAATGTAAAAGCATTATTCACATATATATTTTCCCGATATTATTTTGCTTTTCTTCATTACATATACATATAAAACAAACAATTAGAAGCAAACTGCCATCCATTTACTTGTAGATTATTTAAAGACTGGCTGCTCCATCACTCTATGTTGGAACAATCTCTGTACTTAACCTGCATACGGAAACAGTATTCAGAAACTGTGCACAAAACTATCTGTGTATAGAAACTAAGTACTGAAATTATGAACTGAAACTATTTGTGTAAAAACCTGGGTACTGTACCGATGTATTAAAACTATTTGTGGACAGAAATTGGGTACTATGTATGTGCTCCCCCCTGTTGAGTTGTTGTCTCTATTAAGTCGTGCCATTTGGGAGTTTACCACTTTTTAAAATAATACTCCACCTACTGTTTGTTTATGTTCCCAGTCTCACAACTAAGAAATTTTAAGTATATCCAATTCTTTGTTACATTTTACCTTAAAGATTATTTTTTTCCACACAGGAATCAAAATAGGTCAAAAACACAAATGACCCGTATGTCAATTAAAACATTTGTAGTACTGAATCTATGTACTGAAACTGTCTGGGAACTGAAACTGTCTGGGAACTGAAACTGTTTGCAAGCCTCGAATGAGTGGAAACTGACAGGTAAATACTGCTCATAATGCACGCTATGCTTTGTTTCTGACAATTAGTTTCACAAACAGTCTTCACTTTTCATCTTATGTTACACAGTATTCCTGAAGTATCAGATATTGTTTTCTAAAGAGCAATAATATAAATCTTATGGCTCTATCTGTGTTCATCTCAGTTTCCGCATTTTGAGCATTTGGCTTCTCAACTTCTAGCATTTGCTTCGAGCTTGAAACATGACAAGACTGGTTAATTCACACTCCACAAAATAAATGTCAATCCTTGGTCTGTGTACTGAAACTTAACTATTTATTAAAACTGTGCACTAAAAATATGTACAAAAACTGTCCTGAAAGTCTCTGTGTGTACTAAAACTGCACACTGGAACTGTTCAAGAAACTTACTGATTTCTCAGCTTGAGTATTCATTTCTTTCAACTGTCGAATCCAGTCCTTCTTTATTGCTAAAATCTTGGACAAACGAGTCTGAAAACAAAGTAGTCCATTCATGATATCTGTGTGAACTACACAACAATCGTTTTTTACTGCTAGGAAAGAAGGAAGAATGCTTTAACTCTTTTTAGGCCTAAACACAGATTGAGTGCTGCAGAAATAGAAAGTAAATCACTAGTCCCCTAGACCAGCATCAATCATAATTTACAAGTCCATTAAAATTCTTACTGGTCCCTCAGCCTGCAGCACAATATAATATTGTTATATTAAATACACTTTTAATGACCATCCAATGACTTCTTCATTCCACACAAACCTTGTACTTTTGGTTTAAATATGTTTTAGGTAAAAGATAGCTTAGTTGTAAGTTACACAATATATACTGCTTTTAGAAAGTAAAAACTATATTATATTTCACCGACATATAAAAATTCATTCATTTCGTATTGGACAAACAACAAATGCAATTTACAAAAAACATGGGACTCCTTATTTATACCTGTTGAATCCCAAACACTGTAAGCATTGTATGGTTATAAATATTATTGCACATTCAATACAAAGGTAGAAATGAAAAATGCTTCAGTTTATTAACAAAATAAATGTCTTAAGCAATCACTTGTTTTTTTCTGGGAGAAGTCATTTGTAATCTTTTAATTGCATATTAATGCCTGATGCTAAATACATACGACTAAAACGAGAAACTTGATGGGAAAGCCGCCATATGTTCCTCCCTCTAGACTCATCAGCCGACCCTTGAAAGGGGAACCACTCAGTAATGGATCATCATTCTGAAATTGAAAATATGATCAAGTACATGTGTCAAACTGACAAGAAGAATCTTAAAATACAATTAAGTACATGTGTAAAACTTACAAAAAGAATCTAAACACAGTTACAGCCATAGACTGTGGATGTAAATGTGTTAGCAACTGGAAGTATTTGGCACAGAAGAGCACAAGTGCCAGACTTACATGGAGAGACATGGACTGGGATGTGAAGGTGGACAGCACAAGAGGTGGAAAGACAGGAGGAACTGGAAAGATTGGATACAAATGAGATGGAAATGAAAAGAAAGTAAGAAAGAGGGCAGATGGATCAAAATATAAATTTAAAATGAAGTTTGGAAGATAACACTATACACCCATGTCACTTAAGTCTGCATGGCATAAAAATTGCATGTTAATTATGTAACATGTCTTGAAACAAATGTTGCGGTATGTTTGTAAACAAACGTTAATTTAATTTATAAAACAAAACATCTTGATTGTGAATATATCTATAAAACTGATAGATAGCAATTAAGTCTAAATAGCAATTAAGTCTAAATTGTTGCACTATAGGCACACTTTGTGTTTTTTATCACTTGTCACCACTGTAATGATAAACATTGTATATCAATTTACTTTCAAAAGTTTACATAAAAGCTTCAATACATACCTTATCTGTTAACGTAAACATCCAAGCATACTCTGAATTTCTGAGAGACAACACAACCAATATGGCTGCCCAAAATATAAAGCTGCCACCATGGTCTATATTTAGCTACAGTTTGTTTCATAATTATCACTGTCCTATCTGGTTATCAAAACACTATTTGTGCTCATCTACAATGACAACTTTTGTTGAATAACGATAATAAATTTTAACACTCACATTTTAACAAATATATTGTGATTTTGTTTTATCGAAACTAAGGACCATGGAACAACATTTATATTTACTGTATATTGCCGTGTATTAGCCGACTTTTGAAGACTAGAAACACTTTCCAAAAGAAGGGGGTCGG
>JAECMU010200311.1:0-11048 GCA_016106625.1 Dracogyra subfuscus
GTGTAAAAAACAGGGGTGCGGGTTATACAAGGGTGCGTTATATACTCCGCAAAATACGGTACACTGGATATGCTAGAAAACATATGATATATTATGTTTACATGTAATGGAGATCATTTGACCTCCTGTATTTGATTTCTACAGATGGTTTGATTGGTTACAACTCCGAGTTGAGTGCTGTAGTCTATGACCCACGAAACGAGCCATTTGATGATGAGTCGCCACGAGGTTTGTCACCCGCTCAATCCATCACACCACAAGTTCCACCCATCGACACACGGCAGAAGCCGCCAGTGTAAGTACAGCTCTAGTAGTGCTATGTCACAGTTAACTATAATCTGTATTGTTATTCCCCACCCAAAACATCTTCCTTGTTTTTGGTCTGTCAGTATTAGCAAATAAGTTTTGTAACACTCTATACATTGACAGACAATTATACAGTAATTTATGCATAGAACAAGTGAAGAGTTCAGGTGCAAAACACATTATAAATCATTTTCTTTCTAGTTTTTAGTTAAAGCCATTATTGCATGTTAGTAAATGGCTAATCGTAGGCCTGCTGATTTGCTGCAAAATACTTGCCGAAAACCACTTTTTGAACTCAAAATTTCAAAGTATTTTCAGTTGAAAAAATCAAAATAAAATCCACCATTTTGACCGGAAATCTTTTTTCTTTAATTTTATTTCCGTTTCCGGTAGTGGCCTGTGAAAAATGGCGGGAAATATGAATTGGGAAATGCACTGTATATAGTGTACAGTATGTCAACTGGCATGACGTCGGGCGAGATATCTCGCCTGCAGTAGTCAGAAGGTTAATTAAAGTGTTCCATACCATTTGTAATTGCTTACGATTAAAGACTGTATTTTATAAAAAGTGAATTACACGTTATAAAAGTAATTTCAGTCTAGGTTGTGTGTCTTGGGGCTTATTATCGTGGGTTCCTATATTTGTTATCTTGAAAATTATTTGTTATTATCTGTCCTGTATTTGCAAGTTGATTTTATGGAAAGAAAGTTTGTTCAAGTTGATTTTATGGAAAGAAAGTTTTGCAAGTTGGTTTTATGGAAAGAAAGTAAAACAATTTTTAATCCAGTACCCTCGCATTTTATCAGACTCGCCTGAATCTGGATGAGATAAAGAGTTCAAAAGTATTACTGTTGAAACAGAGTATGACAAATATTTTGAAAAGTCACTAGCCACAGGGCTAGTGGGTTTGTGAAAACCACTAGCCCACCAAGATAAAGCACTAGCCCAAATTCCTGATCAATTATAACTGGATTTTTATATAATGTTTGTAACATTACACATTTACGAGTATAACAGTAAAATAAAACAAACACTTAAATCATGTTGTAACATTCAGTTGTTGTTTTTGTTGTTATGTACGTTGTTTTTTTTTGTGTTTTTTTTTTAGCAAACTCATGGTGGATATCTAAACGCACTATCAAAATAATTAAATTTAAATGAGGGTACGACAGTGTGACACGGTAATAGATGGTTCAGTGTATTCGGTAGTGGGTTACCGTTAATAGCGTTATACATTTAGGGCTCTACTATTTCTGTAGCCGGGAATGGTGATGCCAATTGCTCAAATACAGGGCATCATCCCGGGTCATGCCGATAACAAAAGAATATAACGGTGACATCTAATCCGTCGTTAATTGATGAACAAAAAAGGTACCATCTTGCATCGGCTGCTTGGACGCATTATCCAAGCCGAATGCAGTTATCATTAAAGTACATTCTTTTCCTTATTGCCAATAACCACATGTCAACGAAGTGTTAAATTAGAAAACAATAGGTAAATAAAACAAACACTGAAATTCAAAGCGTGACTGGTGTTTACTTGATTGAGATTAACCTGTTGTCGCGATTGGTAATTTCCGAGTTTTAGCCTAAAACATATATGTGCGAGTTAACTACCACGTGACGTGTCCAACCAATCAAAACACGCATATCATTAGAATTATTTCCTGTGCCAGAAACTTTGAAAGGGAAACGTAAACAATGCATCGTGTAACTGGCTATGTAGAGATAGCATGTTACTGCAGTTTGCAGACCTATAGTTCAAGTAGATTATTATTATTATATACTGATTTTGATGTTGATATTATTCGATGACAAACGTCACAATCGAATTTATTAATTGAAATTTCAGCCGAGAGAAAAAAAAGTGATGGGAGGGTGGAAACCACTAGCCCTGCGGGCTAGTGGTTTTGCGTTTCTCACTAGCCCGAACTTAAAAACCACTAGCCACGGGCGTCGGGCTAGCGGATTTGTCGAACTCTGGTTGAAAAGAAAGTTAGTAAAAGTAAAAAGAAGTAAAAGTGTTATAACAGATAATGAAATGTTAAGGAGAACAGCAGGAATGATTATTATAAACAATACAACAAGCTGTACTGTTTCAATTTTATTTTTCTATACAGCATTTCTCCAAGAAAGTCTGCAGTGCTTCTCCCCACACCAACACCAAGCCCAGCTTCCACGCAGCAACCCACCCCAAGTCCTGACCTAGATGAAGACAACAGCCCATGGGTGGCGCACATCACTAAGGCAGCTGCCCGTAACCCGAAGCCCACCTCTAACACTGAACCGTTTGATCTGTACATTGATGGGGTCCGTTTCATTCCAGACAATGCTTCTATTGTCAAGGTAATAGAGAAATTATTTTTAAAAATAAAACCAGTTTTAGTGCTACTTTTGAACAAGGCTAAAGTTTTGAGATAGATGAAATGGGCTAAAACTAATGTAGCAAAATGCAAACTTAATATGGAATAGAAATATTAATTTTATTCATTCATCATTTGGGGGTAGGATTTAACTTAGTCACTAGAGTGCTTACTTGAGGTGCTTTTCTCGAACCACTTTAGCAAACATACTGAATTTTTTCCTGTTCCAACCAATAATCCACAGCTGGTATATGAAAGGTTGTGATATATGCTATCCTGTATGTGACAAACAGCATATAAAAGATCCCTTGCTGCTAAATGCAGGTTTTCTCTGATGTCACAACTACCAAATGTTTGACATTCAGTAGTCTATGATTATTTAATCAGTGTGCTCTAGGGGTGGATTTAAATAAAATAAACATTTTTTCTAATTTCATTTATTAAATTGAATGATAAATAGTTTTTTTAATTTAACACAAAGCTTTATTATTTTTCTGATCATTATAAACAGATTATGTAGGGTTTTCTACTTTCAAATATGTTATATGTGATAAATATACCTCTTTTGTATCTCTGATTTTTTTTTTTTTAATATTTGGAACTGAAGAACTTTTTTTTAATTGTTTCTATAGATGTTGCATTTTTGCTAAGAAAATAATGGTAATGTTTTTATATCTGAATTTTGAAAGAAAAATGTCAGTAATTTTTTGTCTTGGCATTCGCCCAACAGCTTTTTCCACAACGTTTTCCATTTTTAATGTACATAATCATATTCATATACTTTTCTTTGTCTGACTGACACCCAGTAGCTGATATGTAATTTTATGCTGGGGATTTTATTCATTCATTCATTCTCCATCAGACCGGCCTCGGTGGTGTCGTGGTTAAGTCATCGGCCTACAGGCTGGTAGGTATTGGGTTCGGATCCCAGTTGAGGCATGGGATTTTTAATCCAGATGTATAGGTGTAAACCACTTGCACCAACCAGTGATCCATAACTGGTTTAACAAAGGCCATGGTTTGTGCAATCCTGCCTGTGGGAAGTGCAAATAAAAGATCCCTTGCTGTTAATCGACATAACAGTAGCTCATGAAGTGGCGACAGCGGGTTTCCTCTCAAAATATGTGTGGTCCTTAACCATATGTCTGACGCCATATAACCGTAAATAAAATGTGTTGAGTGCATTGTTAAATAAAACATTTCTTTTTTTCTTTGATTCTCCATCAGGTGACTGGTAGAATTCTGAAGACAGGTGAAATAGGAGATCTGCCTGACATCCTGGCTGTTCCAGACATTGACAGCTCAGCCCGGTCACCTCTCTTCAGCTATAGGATGACCATCAATTCTGAAGCCAAGAACTGCGATCCCAACACACTTCTGCTGATCAGAGTTTACACTGTCGACATTGTTACTGAGCGAATTGTTGTAATAGGGAGCTGTTTGTTTTCTACATTTAATGTTCGTGGAAAGGTAAACTTTAATATAATGATGTTTGTATTATAATTGAGTAGTGTAGTTATTGCATTATGATCATGTTATATTTTCTGAGGGCGGGATATAAAACAGTGGTGAAACATTTGATTGATGCGTGGTTGGTCTGGGATTGATCCCTGTTGGTGGGCCCATTGTGTTATTTCTCATTCAAGCCAGTGCACCACGATTGGTATACCAAAGGTCATGGTATGTGCTATCCCTTCTGTGGGATGGTGCATATAAAAAATCTCTTGCAATTAATGAATGCATTCAGTGGGTTTCCTCTCTAAGACTATATCAAAATTAATAAATGTTTGACATTAAGTAGCCACTGATTAACATATCAATGTGCTCTAGTGGTGTCATCAAACAAAACAAACTTTAACTTTAAATTACATTTTGAGGAAAGGGTTCTTTTTGGACATGGGTTTTATTTGATATGGAAGTTAACATGAAAGTGTATGCTTTCAATGAATCTCCCAACAGTGGGTAATAATTATTTAACAGACACGGTATTTTGAGGCTAGGAGAATTTTAGTTTTGGTTAAGCTGGAAATATGCTATTTGAGTATCATTAACATAATTTGTATTGTTTTGCACATAATATTGTTTATCTTCAGATAAGAGTTTAATTTGCTTCAATAATATACACAGTTTATGTTGATAGTTTGTCTTTATTTTATTTTTTTAAATTCATTTTTTAATGGTTTGTTATTATTGTCATCGTAAAGTTGGTATTATTATGGTGAAGTTATATTATTTTTGTTGAAATACAAGGATGTTTTTGTTGATTCAGAAAGGAACGTTGCGGGTCGGAGGTCACCAGTTGCGACTGCGGAGTGGAATGCCAGATTTGAAGAAAGGTGTAGTTGGTCTAAAGTCCAGCGACTTGGATAGTGCGACCGCCATACCATCCTGTTCCGTGCTCATCAGGCTTCTTCCACATGTCAAGGTTAGCAGATTATTATTTTTTATTTAGGCTACATATTTCCATTAGTAGCTAGGGATCTTTTACATATACACTTTCCCACAGACAGAACAGCACATACCACTGTCTTTGATATACCTGATTATGGGAAATGCTTGTAAAAGATCCCTTGTTACTAAGAAAAATATAGTAGTTTTTTTTCTGAAGACTTGAGTTTCAAAATGATCAAATGTTTAACATGTTCTCAGTCAATCAGTCAATCAGTGGGTCGGGGTCGGGTCCAGTCGGTGTGCTCTAGTGGTGTCATTAAACGTTTTAACTTCCATTTAGGATATAAAATAATTACAAAACTTGTTTTATAAAGTCTTGACAGCACCATAAATTTATAATAATATTGTATGAATTTTCATTTAAGTATGAAGAATCTTAATGTTTTTGATTTTTAAAATTGTTTTTCATTACAGGATCCAATAATAGCCCCAAAGTATTCAGTAGGGTATTATTTCTCAGACAGTTGCCGTCCAAGCATCTCGGAGGAGCGGATATTCCGGAGTTACAGTGTCAGCATGCAGTATCCCAAAAATGAGAAGGAGATGATAATTCGCTTGCAACAGATTGAGGGAGTTGACATTGGTAATAGTTAATGGAAAATTTATTTTTTCTTTTCAACATTACCTGTCTTCAAGTGCACCTCCCCCCCCCCACACACGCAAGTTTGACTAAAAAAAAAAAATAGAGTCCAAAAAAACATGTCTGAACCACACAGTTTAAGGAAAAAGAAGGCGGTTGAAGTCACATGACCGGAACTACAGGGAGCATACAGTGAAGAATTTTGGGCCATCCCATTGGCTGTTGATATGTTCGAACCAGACCAATTGCATGGGGGGAAGGTGCACTTTATGAGTGCAGGTAATGTATCTATAAAAGAGAGAACATTCCAAGTTTTTTCGTTATTTAACATTAACATATTTATTATATGCATTAAGTATATTTGGTTGTTGAATGTTTAAATTCATAAACTAAGTTAATATGTTGATGTATCTACAATTTAGTACAATATAATTAACATTATTTGTTGACAAAAACTGACAATATCCTTTAAAATAAATATAGTGAATAATAATAATAAATTATCCTGAAAGCATGCAAATAATTTATTTCACGTTGTTGTTTTGTTTCATTTATTCATTTCAACTTATTTTTGTGCTTATATCCAATTAAGGTTCAAGTTTGTTGTCCTGGTCACACGCCTCGGCTTTCTGGTCTATCTGTTCAGGGCAGAGTGTTAGTTGTTTGATTAAAACATATTTTATTGCATATAAGGTACAAATGGATTGGGCACAAGTTATCCAACTTACGAGGCCCTCTCCTAGTTAGTTGTTAGTGGTTACTGAGAGAGAAGAGTGTGTAGTGGTCTTACACCTACCCACCGAGTTGTTAAAACTCGCTCTGGGTGGGAGCGGGTACCAGGCTGCGAACCCTGTACCTACCAGCCTTATATCCGATGACACCACCTAGGCCGGTCCCCATCTCATTATTTCACATTGGTTTTTCTGTGTTTGTAGGTAGGACAGACTCAGCTTTGTTGAGTTGGCTCAAGGATCGACTTGACATCAGGAAACAGCTGCCTGCTAACCAGCCGGCCGCTCACCTTAGCTTGATCAGATGTGTCCGCTACCGAGTCAGTACGGGACTCAATATCAAAATCAACCAGGCTTTTGGTCTGCCTGGTTAGTATTTTGTATTGGTAATCATTCTATGTCAAAATATTTATGCCAAATTGTTTTTAATAATATATTTTTTCTATTTGCAAAATATAGAACAATTTTCTTATTATTATTCTTCTAAGATAATAAAATATTCATTCAGATTTGTTTTTAATAATGTTTTGGTAAATGCAAAATTATGAAATTAAAATGCCCGTCACATCAATGTATTTAAGATGCAGTATTTGGCGACCCTTTGGTTGTTGGCGATCTGTTACCTAGAATAATCTCTAGTTCAGACCCAACATATAAACAGGGCAGAGCTAGAAAACACTCAAGCTAAGTTGTGATAAACACTTGAGCTAACTAAGTAAGTGATTTAGCTAAATTATTTGAAGTATGTTTTGTCAAATAAAGCTCTGTTTAACAAATGTTTTTCCACTGTTTATTAATGTGTATTTGAATTACTTCTAGATGGGTACCTGATTGAATGTTTGGCACGAATAGCTCCAGGTAAAACTGTGCTGGGGACACAAACTTCAGATGGGTCATACAGCCAGGACGCCAAGTTTGTCACCCTGAAACACATCTATGAAAGTACGCTGCAAGCTCCAGCATGGGCTGATGAGCCCAAGGTGAGATATTCCCTTTGTTATTACTGTGTGCTATGATATGCAATTATAACATCGTACTAGGGCTTCCATGAGTCCAAAATATTGGACTAAAAAACCAGAGGGTCAGACTCAACCCAGACCTGCCTAGATGATAATGAGACTAAGGAATAAAGTAAAATAGCATCATGCATCTTAATTTCAGCGCTGAATATGGATGCAAAATCATGCCATTGTATTTTGAATTCCACACATTCTCATAGCCTTATAATGCAACTGGCTGCAAGCACAATGACGTAACGATATATAATTAAATGAGAGTGCACTTCCTTACTAAACTCTGTCCATGCTCGAGTACTTGTGGAGTCCCTACATTGTACTGTGAAAAAGTTTTTATTTAGTATCATCTAAACTCTGATCAGGGGTAGTGTTGCATAGTTGGTCTGGTATCGATCCTTGTCAGTGGGCCCATTGGGCTATATCTCATTCCAGCCAGTGCACCACAACTATTCTGTTTGTGGGATAGTGCATATAAAAAATCCGTGGCTACTAATTTTGGAAAACTGTAGCGCGTTTCCTTTCTAAGACCATATTTCAAAATTTCCAAATGTTTGACCACCAATTGCTGAAGATTAATAAATCAATGTGTTCTAGTTGTATCATTAAGTAAAAGAAACTTTTTTTTAAAGTGCAACTAATGTAGTTTTTTTTTCAACAATTTTATTGTACATTGATTTAATGACATACAGTGTAAGAGATTGGCAGCAGTTTTTTTCTGCATTGCTCTCTATTTAGTATTCACAGAACAACACAGTTAATGTGAGCTTTATTTGCATTATCTAGTGTTTTTATTAGATAAGAAAAGAAATAAACCTCTTTCTCTGATTATATTAAGAATTCTTAGCTTTTATTTTCATATTAAATGTTTGTTTTAATCTCTGTGTATTTGTTTAGGAACTGCATCCCTCATTGGATCCATTCAGCTGTTTGATAATCCAGGTGTTTGGACTGGAAGTGATGTATCAGCCCCGCCCTGATCACAAGAGTCCTGGAAAACTGCTGGCAGCTGATGGCACAGAACTGGAGTTGAGGGATGAACACGTCCTGGGTTGGACTGTGGTTCCACTGTTTGATGGGTATATCCATGTTTTTCTCTTGATATAATTAGAGTATTACACCGAACTAGAGTTGCGTCTGGACTGTAGTTCCACTGTTTGATGGGTATATCCATGTTTTTCTCTTGATATAATTAGAGTATTACACAGAACTAGAGTTGATTCTGGACTGTAGTTCCACTGTTTGACGGGTATATCCATGTTTTTTTCTTGATATAACTAGAGTATTACACAGAACTAGAGTTGAGGAAAACTAGTTCCACTGTTTAATGGGTATATCCATGTTTTTCTCTTGATGTAACTAGAGTATCACACAGAGTTGAGAGATGAATAACCCAAATAATGTTGTTTTTATTTGCATTATCCAGTGTATTTATCGGGTTAGAAAAGAAGTAAACCATGTGATTATGTTGAGAATTCTAATCGGTTACCTTCAGATGTTTCTAGCTAAGAATATTACAGAAAACTAGAACTGAGAGATGAACTGGGCTGGACTGTAGTTCCACTGTTTGAGGGATATATTGATGTTTTCTATTAGTGTTATGTATTTCTAGGATTGGACATTAAAGTACAGTGAAACGTTTCTAAACCAGACACCATTGGGACCAAGGAAAAAGAGGTATTCGGTTTAGAGAGGTTTTTTTCTGTACAGATATTTAAAAAGGGACCGTGAAAAACGTCCACTTTTGAGGGAATTCCAGTTTACAGAGGGTCCGGTTTTGAGAGGTTTGACTGTATGTGGATTATTTATCTTACAAACCTCAAGCAAGTGTATTGTCAGAATTAGTCAGTGTAGCTTTGCTGATAATTTCTACACTTGTTTTTGTGATTTTTATTCATAAGAAGCCTGGTTTTAGATGTTTTTGTATCTGTTTACTGATATTTTCCTCTTTCAGTAACTCTGTTCTGATGGGCACTCACAACGTTCCAGTGATGAAGGGCAGTCCATCGGCGGATATTCTCGAAGAGCTCACCACCTGCTCCATCCAATCCGTCTTACAGAGGCGCATCTGGAACTCGGAGAGTCGATTTGTAAGTAACTCTGTTATTGGATGGGGATATTTGCACTAGGAACTTATTTTTAGGTTTTGGAGCACATTTTGGAAGAAGATATATAAATATTAATTTATTATGCTAATCATGTTGAAAAAGATGTTCACCAGAATTATTTTATAATATGCATGCAGTGTACAATATAAATAAATATGATAACATTTCCACTTGCCATTGTGAAATTTGAAATTTAAGATTATGAAATATTTCTAAGAATTTTCAATAAAAATGATTCTATTTAATATAAAAATAACACATTATGACTGAGTAAAACAGTCTTTTCTTGCATACAAGTAATATCTTAATATAATAGTCATTGTCACTACAAAACCTTAATGAAAATATATCTGTACAGTGTATTAACTACCATTTCTTGTTTATTTATCTATGACTGGTAGTTTGACACTGTGGTATTAACTGCCATATCTTTATTTTTTTGTTTATTTCTCTAGGACTCTGGTAGTCTGACACTGACACTATGGTGTTAACGTCCATATATTTATTTCTCTAGGATTCTGGTAGTCTGACACTGACACTGGTATTAACTTCGATATGTTTATTTCTCTGTTAATTTATCTAGGATTCAGGTAGTCTGACACTGTGGTATTAACTTGTATATGTTTATTTCTCTAGGAATCTGGTAGTCTGACACTGACACTGTGGTATTAACTTTTATATGTTTATTTCTCTATTTATTTATCTAGGATTCTGGTAGTCTGACACTGTGGTATTAACTTCCATATGTTTATTTCTCTGTTTATTTCTCTAGGATTCAGGTAGTCTGACACTGTGGTATTAACTTACATATGTTTATTTCTCTGTTTATTTCTCTAAGACTCTGGTAATCTGACACTGACACTAACACTGTGATATTAACTTCCATATGTTTGTTTTTCTGTTTATTTCTCTAGGACTCTGGTAGTCTGACATTGACACTGTGGTATTAACTTCTGTATGTTTATTTATCTAGGACTCTGGTAGTCTGACACTGACATTGTGGTATTAACTTCCATATGTTTATTTCTCTAGGATTCTGGTAGTCTGACGTTGACACTGTGGGATGGTCATTATGACTTTCAAGAAATTCCAGAATTATTAGTGAGTAATAGTATGCACCACTCATTACATATTTTGTTTACCAGACTAGAAAAATAAAATATTATAGTCAGTGCTTGTTTGAAAATTAATGTTAGAATTTGACAAAACATTGTAAGAACTTGAAAGAAGATTAAAATGCAGAATAATATTTATTAGTATTTGCATTATCTTTGAAAAAAGGGATACTGTAGATCCTGAAATTAATGCGTCCCTAAATTAATGCGAGCCACGGTGGTCAGACATTAATGCGACATGAAATTAATGCGAGTGGCCTCCCTTTGAAATAACGTTTTTTCATCACAATGCTTTGAAAAATAAATAAATAAATAAATATAGTGCAACCAATGGACTTATCTCTTAACGGTGACTTTAAGGTCATAATGAAAGAACAGTC
>JAECMU010200335.1:0-13445 GCA_016106625.1 Dracogyra subfuscus
ACCGGTTTTAACGAAAGACTAGTACCGTATCATCAAACGAACGTTCTTCGTACAGTGCAATATATCTCTTTTAATGTTTTGAGACGAACCCTACAATTTGAAATCGACAACCGCACGTGCTAACTGAAACTGACAACAGGCTGTAGTTTGAACTTTGCCGAGCTATGGCGGCAATGACTACAAATCGAGCGTATACCTTTGACGATATCCGTTCATAGCGAACACGCACGAGTTTTTTAAAAGTGCATTTGAGCTTGTATTTCATATTTCTACATGATGTTATAATATGATATCCAGACATAGCAGCTTTAATATTCGGTGAGTATCGTAAACATCCTGAGAGAACAATTATAGACCTTGCAATCAATGTCATAGAGGATGGACAATCTAATTATAAAACATGGATTAAATGTTTGCCTCATTGCTCATTTCTGTTCTGTATTAGTTAGTTCTATAATAATTCGAAAAAAACACTGGTTTAAAATACACAGAAAGATCAACATTATTTGTGTGTTCAGATTTCATGGAAGTCCCTAGTATTTTTGCAACACTTCAATCCAGTGTTTCAACTAAGTAATAATCTAATGGAAATGAACCAAACTGCTCGAAATAACAGGGTTTACAGACTTAACTTAAATATAATTGTATTGTGTCTTTGATGCACTGGTATTTTCTTTAATAGTAATAAAATAAGTAATTATTCAGCAAAAATATACATTCGCTCACTACAAAGTGGGACATGTGGTTAGGTTTATTTTAGCAATACTAGAAATCCATCCAATCAGAGGACAGCATGGCATTATGCAGCACAAGTTTTAATCAGTCCTATATGAAACAAGGATATGCAGGAGAGGGGAAGGGGGTGTTCCTATGGAACACTAGTCAACTGCCTGGAGTTTAAGAGGAGAGTGATCTATCACCCACCTGATATTTTCAAAAATGTGAAGGACTGCTTGTGAAACTGAATATCAAAAATCATATTGTGTATTTCAAGCTTTAGACTTACTTAAGAAATGTATGACTGACAATAATGATCAGATACTTATCTAAAGAAATATATTACAGAGAGCATGAACACATAATGTAATTCAATAAAAATATGACATATTTCTCAGTAAAATATATGACAGACAATGCAAACACATAAAATGACAAACAACAATAACATATTAAATATTACACACCTCACGGACAGTGTCAAACACATCTCTTATGCTACTATTCCACACAGACCACAAATCCCAAGAATCGCTACAAATTGATAAATTTTAGGATTCGTAGTTGAATCGTAATCAGTTTGTGAAGTTCTTAACTGATTCGTATTTAGTCGGAGTCAGTTCTTGCAATTCTTGAGCGATCGGGAATTCGTGGCAAAAGTTTTGAGCTGTTCCAAATTTTGGCCACAAACTTCCGATTCCAAAAATTCGTACTTAATTCAAAACAAATTCGCAGTGCATTCTTAGGCATTGTATCTGAATCGTAATCGATTCATAGGCATTCGTAGGTATTCTTAACTCATTCGGGGATTCGTGAATTGGAGGCTGTGACCACATCAGGTCCTTGTTCCAGGGTGCTCAGGAAGCATCTTCATCTGTTGGGACAGTATTCCGAAACCATTCTCCACCACACGTCTGCCCCCGGAAAATCTGTAGCTGGTCACCAGCATGTCATTGTCCAGATCCCTCCTGCCATAGGGTTTCATGAGGAAAGTCCTCAGGGGAAAGGCATCATTCCCCAGGATGTAGTAGGGTGTGTCTCTGTCATCATTGGGAAGGGGATCGCTGTCAGGGAAGTTTATGGTGTTGTCATCAATGCACTCTTTTAGTTATGAAGCACCAAACAGCTGTCCGTCGGATTGATGACCTTCTCCACCAGTGTCTATCCAGATAAACTTATAATCTGCATCCACAACGGCCAGCAGCACCACAGAGAAAAAGCCTTTGTAGTTGTAGAACACACTGCTTGAGTTGTGTGGTTTCCTGATGGCTATGTGCTTGCCATCCAAGGCCCCCAGGGCATGAGGAACATTTAATCGGTCTTGGAACTGCTGAGCAATGACCTTCCAGTCCCCCTGGGTCCTTAGCAGTGGCATGACTTCATCCTTCAGCTCCTGTATGATGGCCTGACAGACTTCCTGCACAGTCCATACCACTGTGCTGTAGCCACATCGGAAGTCATACTGGAGGGTGTGATACCGGTCTCCTGTAGCCAGGTGTCTGAGGGTCATGGTCAGCTTCATTCTGGCATCTAGGGCAGGTCTCTTGTGGGTGTCCCTCCTCCGGATGACTGGCCTAATCCTGTTGAGTAGCTCATCAAACATGTGGCGTGGCATTCTCACATAGTTGGCAAAGGCATTCTCATCTTCCACCCTCAGCTCCTGCATCAGTCTGTTGTAGTAACCATATTCTAGCCTTCTAGCTGGTGTCAGCCACGGTCTAACCCACCACCTGGGGACTCTTCTCCTTCTTCTTCGAAGCAGTCTTCTTCTAGCTATCAGCAGCTGGTGTTGATACTCCAATTCCAGGACCAGTACTACAGCTGCTCTATGTTGAACATCCATTTTGGAACTCATACCCAAGCAATCAATCAATCAAAGGGTTTAACAAGCACATTCAGAACAAGCTGTTGTAGCACATGCCTGTCGTGGGTGCAAGAGCTTGCGGAGCAAGCTCTTTCATCCAAGACAGAAAGTTGGGGGGGGGGGGGAGGAAGGAGGGACCGCCCGCGCTGGCAGGTGCAAGAGAGCACCAGCAGCACGATCAAGATCAGTAACAGGCGGGGGGTGGTGGTGGTGGGGCTATGAAATTTTGAATGGAGCGGTTAATATGCCAAAGAGAAAAGGTGCACATTCAGTATGAAGGAATTTTGGCGCAGTTTTTCGAACGGTCGATCAAAATGGAAATGGTAACGGAGCTAGTATGCCCAAGCATCTTGAGAGAAAATCCCACGAACTGTTAAGAATAGTCACAAATTCAATTTTAATCATACCTGATTCTTAGATGCATTCGGCATATTCTTAACTGATTCATAACTGATTCCTAACATTTGTGCAGTATACGTAATCGATTCTTGTAAATCATAGTGAATTATTGACAATATTCGTGCGATTCGAGCTGAATCAAGCCGAATCTCACGAATATTCGTAACGCTATCGTATCTGTATTGTAACTGAATCGTAGAGCGTCACGAATTGGACCAATCTAATCTGCAAAATTCCACGAATCCTCACGAATCCTAAATTTAACAATTCGAAGTGATTCATGGAATTCATGGTCTGTGTGGAATAGTAGCAATAATAAACAACCCAAACACATACTTAACTCAGTAAATATGACAGACAATATTAACACTGTTACAGATATTTATTTCAGTAAACATATGACAGACAATATGAACACACTTAACACAGACAATATATGACAGACAATATGATCACATATTTATTTCAGAAAATATATAACAGACAATTAGAATATACATATTTATCTCCGTAAATATGCGACAGACAATATGAACACAATAACTCAATAAATATGACAGACAATATGAACATGCAATAACTCGGTAAATATATGATAAAAATTATGAACACAAAATAACTAAGTAAATATGACAGACATTATGAACACATAACTCAGTAAATATGACAGACGTTATGAACACATAACTCAGTAAATATAACAGACATTATGAACATACAACTCAGTAAATATATGACAGACATTATGAACACAAAATAACTAAGTAAATATGACAGACATTATGAACACAAAACAACTTGTAAATATGACAGACATTATGAACATATAATAACTCGATAAATATGACAGACATTATGAACATGCAATAACTCAGTAAATATATGACACATACCTCTCTCCGCTTTGTTCATCTCCGTATTCACTTTGGAACTGGTAGTACACCCCATCACTGTCTACTGACATTGAGTTCACTAAAGTGTGGACAGAGACCTCGATGGATGAACTTCACTTGAAGAAGGAAAAGCTCAGACGAAACAAGAACCGACTGTCTCAAGCTATAGTAACTGTCAATGTGTGACAAGCCACACGAGAGTTACATTTCACCGAATTGATTTCAATTGACCAATACATATGCTACTCTCCCGTCAATTTTATTAAACTCATGGATGCAAAGCTGTTTTAAATTGTGGTGTTTAGCAGTTAATCATTCTTTTAACTACTTTTAATTACGGTTATTAAAGTACACTGGCAGATGCACATAAATATTAATTAAAAAAGCAATAAATCAATTAACAGTATAATTAAATGGTTTGAATGTTAAAATAAAAACAGCACACAAAAAAAACCCAGCTATAATGTGTTTAATCTTTATGAGAAAAATATTTTGGAAAAACAAAAGTGGTTAAATTGTTCAAAGTATTTCTATTAAAAAAAGAATTGCAAATAAAATTGCTACATGCAAAAATAAACAAATATGAAATATGTCAGTGACTCAAATTCACTATATTATACATATATATATAAAAAAAAAGAAATGAAAAGAACTCCTTTAGTTATGACCACACAAATAGGAAAATTATATACCATAACACAATAATTCCATTTGTCTGAGAAGAAATTGAATATCAAAGAGAAATATTGATCGGGAGCGGAAAGTTAATGACTCTCTGCCTGAGATAATTTTCATCACTCAACTAACACAACCCAACCCATCTATGAGACTGAACAATTGAAACATATAGCCACAAGTCTTGTCCTCCTAAGACCTTTACCTTCGTGTATGGTCTCGGTTTCCGTAAGTGATGGCCGCTTGTTTACTGATGAGCTTCAACTGAAAACAAAATCAATATCAGTGTTGGACCATTATCAAGAACTTGTACATAGATGTTATATGAATATTAGAAGTCCGTTCATTGCATAATCGGTGAACGGCCATGAATACTTGATTAGCTCTGGCCTACACCTTCTGTGATTTTTGCCAGTAATACCAAATCAAGCTGTGAGCAATCACTGGCATTTTCATTATTAATATAAAAGACAACACCTTCTTTTTTTTCTCACACACTCACAGAACATATGATCAACACTCATAGTACGTTGGACTTAGTATGAAAACTATAATTAAGCCAGTATTTGTCATACACAGAATGGAAAATATTATGTCAATCAAAACTGAATCTCTGTTGTAGAGTTCAAAAGATATTTGACTAATGTTGAATACATGACCAAATATAATTTCTATGACCAAATATAAATATGAATTCGAAATAGAGGTAGCCATTGGGTCAGATGTGACCCTAGTTTTAAATGTTTCTGAAGTTTTATTTATCTAAAATTTTATTAAAATTATTTTAACATTTTTATATATATCTGAAGTTTAAATTACTCCTTACATAATTATCCAACATTTTAAATGTTTTTTTCCTATGATGTTTACATTTCTTGTTATAATTATCTCAATTAGTTAAAAATGGTTCTAGCAGGCAGCATAGCCCAGTGGTACAGTGCCCACCTGATGCTCGGTCGGTCTAGGATCGATCCCTGTCAGCTAACCACTGGGTTTTTTCTCGACATAACCATATGTTTGACGCCGATATAACCGTAATTATAATGTGTTGAGTGTGTTGTTAAATAAAAAAATTCAGTAGTTGTCAATACTAGTAAGTTTTATAATCTAACATTAATTAAATGGAACACTAAGTGAAGGTGAACAAGTCCTTATATGGGAGGCTTGAATCCCAAGAAAGGGATCATTCAACATATGCGAGACATAATGGCATTGATTTTGACAAGGAAAAGAATATTTTGTTAATGAAGCCAAGAATAAGCATAAAAACCATTTTTATTACTGGTTATATGGCACTGGACATGTTTAAGGACCACAAAGATAATGAAAGAAGAAACCTGCTGACTTTTTAATTAGAAGTAAATTATATTTTATTTGCATTATTCTACAGACAGGATACTACATTGCAGTCTTTGCTACACCACTGGCTGGAACAAGAAATAGTCCACTGATTCCTGACAACACATTGGCTACTCTTACCAAAGATCAGGACAGTAAACGTGTGGGTGGTTAGGAGGGGGGAACCACCTGCACTGGCAGGTGCATGGGAGCACCAACAGTCCAGCCGTTGCCGATAACAGGCAGAGGGTGGTATGGTGCTATGGAATTTGGAATGCCAAAAAGCAGTAAGGGTGTTTTACATGCACTTTTCCATAAATAGGAACTAGCATTGAATGGTATTTGGTGTTCAAGCCATAAGGCACTGAATAGGACAAGAGTCCACTGAGGGTGAATAATCCTATGACATGGATTTCAGATAAGCAGTAAGTCAGGGCTTCTAGGATTTGTTACAAAATCCACTAGTCATGGGATCAGTGAATTTAACTTTTTACTAGCCCTATTAAAAATTCACTAGCCCTACTTTACTTTAAGTTAATACAATTTTATTAAATAATAATAATCAGAAATGTCACCTAAAGAGGGAGATAGAGCTTAAAAACAATAACACTGGGGGGTTGGGGTAGGGGCAGAATATTCATATTTACAAAATAGACTTAACTACAACAGTTGACTCCTTTTTTGTTTTTCACTAGCCACTGGGCATGGCAATAGTAGTTATTTACTAGCCCAACATTGAATATCACCAGCTATGGGAGTGGGGCTAATATTATCTAGAAGTAGCGAAGTAAAGCAATGAATGGTGAAACAGGATTTGGAACCCCATTTGGAATTTTAAATGACTAATTATATTTCAACATTTGTAACTACATATACACATGTAGTTTACACCTTCCTTTTGCCTTGTATCAAAGGAAAAAAGAAAGAAATGTTTTATTTAACAATGCACTCAACACATTTTATTTACGAATATATGGCATCAGACATATGGTTAAAGATCATATAGATATTGAGAGGATACCCACTGTCGCTACTTCATGGGCTACTCTTTTCAATTAGCAGCAAGGGATCTTTCATATGCACCATCCCACAGACAGGGCAGTACATACCACAGCCTTTGATATACCAGTCATGGTGCATTGACCGGAAGGAGAAATAGCGCAATGGGGCCACCAACAGAGATTGATCTCACACCAACCGTGGATCGAGTGAGTTCTGTACCACTGGGCTACGTTCCACCCTTATATCAAAGGGTACGGGAAATTGGTTATGACCTTTTTTAAATGTATTTTTAGACTGTGTACAGTCAACAATTAATATGACACCTCTGTTGAACAGAAATCTTACTAAGAGGCTACTGCATATCCAAAATCTAATCTAGCAGCAGTCCCATGAATTCTCAGATACATGAGCTGTTGAAAACTCTGACCAGTCATTATGAAAGTCAGGCAAAAACTGTAAGCATAATTTCATTCCATCAAAGTAAATTCTGGCCAATCATTTGCCACCTGATCTAGAAATAACCCAATGTGTTATCGTTGCTCACACTTAAGAATTTCTTGCCCATGGCAATATTTTAAAAACATTGCCATGGCTGAAACAGCCCACCAACGTTAATTGTGTGCCTGATAAAACAGCAGAGTGTTTTTTTTTCAAATTGACTTTTGCATGACTGAAAAGTTATTTTGTCCTATGTAGACATATTTTAAATGTACAAATGTTAAATACATAGAGGATAATAAACTTGATACCAGTTATTATCAAATTTATGTCCCAAGTGAAATAATTTTTAATAAATTTGATAATAACTGGTATCAAGTTTGTTATTCTATTTATTACCTCAGCTATTTTTTCTCTAAAAGCCTTGATTTTCAACGCACATGCATGAAGGCCAACCCGTATAGAAACGATGTAAACCATTTTACGCACTGTTCTGAGAATTACTATAACGTTTTCTTTATTCTGCTACAAAATCTATAAGGAATTTCATTAAAATGACATTTTGTTATAAATTTAACACCAAAAATGGAAAGCCGTAAACACAAATTCTTTTAAACTACATGACATCATTTTGTGTGTTTGCCAAATCATGATGACGTCATATTTAGTACCAACAAGGTCATTGGTTCGTAAACATCAAATTGTCCAACAGTATTGTTCATTAGACAAATGCAGAATATTTCTCACTGAGAAATTATTGAAAATATTCTCCCTGTTATGAGTGACTGCTGGGTTAATAAACACTAAATATATACAGTCTGTAATCCTTAAGGATCTTCACTGTTGGCAGAAATGTTTAAAACAGTGGCAGAAAAAGTGTCGTTGGTGATGCTCATGACTTATGGAAATTTATATTTTACAGAAGGCAATTGCTGTCGATGTCACCATTAAATTCGAGTCCTGTGTTATGTTTGCAATAAAAGGTAAACCTCACCTAATAAAAATTCCAGACAAGACATTTTAATTTAGGCAAGCATTTTTTTTTATTGCCCTCAGATCAGTTGACAGTGTCAAGGTTGGGGAGCCGTGAATCATTTCCACAAACATGAAGAAAAAAAAAATTCCCTTAAAAAGAATTTGATTGAGGGTGGGCACGAAAAGACTCATTATTTTCCTTTTTTCAGGTGAGTATGAAGCCCATGTAAGTCGCCACTCACCTGACATGGTCAGGCCTAAAAAGATCACCTTTTCAATCCCTTAGCTGACGACTTTCTGACAAGTCTGACTGGTCATACATGCTGCAAGTTAGCTGTCTATTGATGTAGATGTTGAAACAAGCCGAAATCAATGTGGTTTTGATAAACGAGCATGCCCTATTCTCTGATAGTCCAATTATATATGATGAATAGATCCGGCAATAGGAATCACAGACTGTGCAAGTCAGAACTAACTTCAATTTGAACCTACGGGTACGTACTGAAGAAGATATCTGTGGACAAAACTTTGGAGAACTCTGCTTCATCTCGAGAGGTTGGGGTTACTATCAGTTTATGAACAAAAAAATTCAAAGTCAGCAAAACAATTAAGATTCTTCATTTGTGTACAAATAGATTGGCTTTAGAATGAAAGAAAGAAAGAAAGAAATGTTTTATTTAACAACGCACTCAACACACATTTTATTTACGGTTATATGGCATCAGACATATGGTTAAGGACCACACAGATTTTGAGAGGAAACCCGCTGTCGCCACTTCATAGGCTATTCTTATGTCGATTAACAGCAAGGGATCTTTTATTTGCGCTTCCCACAGGAAGGATAGCACAAACCATGGCCTTTGTTGAACCAGTTATGGATCATTGGTTAGTGCAAGTGGTTTACACCTAGCCATTGAGCCTTACAGAGCACTCACTCAGGGTTTGGAGTCGGTATCTGGATTAAAAAATCCCATGCCTCAACTGGGATTCGAACCCAGTACCTACCAGCCTGCAGACCGATGGCCTAACCACGATGCCACCGAGGCCGGTTAAAGTGTGTGGGATACATTCTTAAGCCACAAACTAAAATAAATACTTAAATAGTATCTACAGTCTGTTCCATGGGGAATGCCTTTTGTCATACTATGGAATTTCTTACAAGTTATTTATTTCTGAGCCGATTGTTTTATAAACTGCATACAAAAAATTTTTAGTTTGTTATTTTATTATTTCAAAAACATTTTCACGTTTCTTCTTAAGTTAAACCAAACTGAAATTATTTACAAAACAAAACAAAACATTTTGGTATCAGGGTTTTATTTCTGAAATTTGACTTGACTCCCATGGCTTTCAACTTGGGAATTTTTGTGTCGTTTTACAAAATAATTGGGAATTTTGTGTTCCCTTTCAAAATCTTGTTAAAAGCCACAAAAATATTGATTGTTGTTTATTCTTATTGAAAGCAATCAATGATTTAATAAAAAGTAATAGAAAAGAGCTTCAAGAATATTAAAAGGAAACAAATACAAATTGGGAAGTTTTAGCATTCATATTGGGATTTTTTTAAACTCCAAATTGGGAGAAAAAAAAACGACATAGCCTTGGGGAATGGTGCCAATATTCGAAGTCTAGCAACATAGGTGATAAAACCCTGGGTATAAAAGCTCATTTGCTACTAATGGGAAAGATGTACCGTTTTTCTCTCTCTAAGACTACATATTAGAATTTACCAAATTTTTGACATCTAAAAGCTGATGATTAATAAATCAATGTGCTATAGTGGCATCATTAAATAAAACAAACTAACTAAACTAATTAAACAAATCTTTCTTTGCTTTTCAACTTTTTGGTCTTACCATGATGCGTGCCTGGCTATATCACTTAAAAGGACATTCCAGATCTTGCTGCAATATTTAAGATGTTATCGACTAACAGAGATGTTTAAAACGATTGTAATTACATATCTGATATATTTTTCTGCATACAATATCAGTGGTTGTATATTTAACGTGTTTCTGATCATTCTAATATTTGTAGTATGTTAAATTTCATTGTATTTCCTAACAAAACAAAATTTGTACGTTTAACAACAAAATTCAGTTTGGGCTTCTTACAAATATTAAGACGACCAGAAACACATTGACTATACAGACACTCAAATTCCAAACAAGAAAATATATTTAATATGTAAGTTTAATCACAGAAATATTTTATTAGTTGGAAACATCTTACAATGCAACAAACTCAGGAATGTCCCTTTAAGGCAGACAAATTAGTCCAATAATCACCCCATTACAAACATTTTCCAAGCAATACATTGACATCACGGATATACAGTGGACTCTTGTCTAAACCAGACTCACTTCGTACCGTCGAAATAGTCCGGTTTACACAGAGGACCAATTTAGACAGAGTTCATCCAGAGTTATGGTTCTTAAATTATCGACAACTCGCAATCGACAATGACATTTGAAGCCATGAATGGTTGGGAAACACGGTTCATATAAGTCAGACTTGCAGTCAATTATTTCACAGGCATAAAAATTATACCTAAAGGGACATTCCTGAGTTTGCTGCAATTTTTAAGATGTTATCCACTAACAGAGACTTTTTAACGATTGTAATTCCATATCAAATAGATTTCTCTGCATAAAATATTAGTGGCCGCATATAAAGCGTGTTTCTGGTCGTTCTAATACTTGTACTAGGTTAAATATCATTTTATTTCCTAAAACATTATTATTTTCGTACGTACGAAATTATTTGAATACAACATCCAGATCTAACGGACTGCCGCAATAAGAGAAACTCCACACGAATGTGATTACATTTTGTATGTGATCTTGAGAAGGCGTACTGATTACTTGGCAAATGACGATAATTGTATCTAATTAAACAGTCCGTCATACAGTCAAATCCCAATCCGGTGTAGACAGAGCTAATTAATGCACGAACGGTTCAGTCGTTCTTGATTTTTGATCCGGAGTCTGGAGAGGACCAAGTCCGAATTAGGCAGATATTTATTCCTAAGAGATAAACTGTAGCTGGACGGGACTTTAGAAATGGACCGGTTTACGCAGAGATCCGGTTTACACAGAATCCAGTTTAGACAGAGTCCACTGTATATAGAAACGGTTATGTCTTATGGTAAAATGGAAATGAAAGGACATTCATCTGACAATACCTCAACACACTTAATATAATGGCTATATTGTGCTATGTAGTGTTAAACATGTGGTTATTTCAAATGTGGAAATGCAGGGCAGTATATACCATGGACGCATGGGTGAAAGCTGAACATTTTGAAAAATCTGAAAAAAATTCTGGGTGCTAGGGCTTCTTGTGGTTCTAGATGGCCCCCTGAAGAAAATTTTGAAGAAAAAAAGATGCTTGGGGTTAGGGTTTTTGGTGGGAGGCCAGGCACTCAGAAGGCCTGGAAGCTCCTGAAATTTAAGGTATTCAAGAGGTTTATGCCAGAAAACTTTCACCCATGTAGACGTTGATAATGTATGTGTGATGGGGCACTGGCCTCTAAATAATGAAAAACTTGTGTGAACCATTCATGGGATACATCAAAATTACTAATTCATTTGTATCAGTGTAACCCATTTGAAATTATAAAATTAATGATGATACACTGTGCTACACGTCCAGTAGACAAGTGAAAAATGCTACTTATTTCTATTACTGATTAAAGATGTTTGGGTAGAGTTAAAATCTGATATCAATAAGTTTGCAATCTATGATCCAGAAATGTTCAAAACCACTGACTAGTGATATCCAATGTTGGGCTAGTAAATAAGTACCATTTCTATGCCCAATGGCTAGTGAATGTTTTTTGGTCAAATGTTGAAGTTAAAATCCATTTTGTAAATAAGAATATCCTGCCCATGCCATCTCCACTCAATGTTTGTATTGTTAAGCTCTATCTACCTCTTTAGGTGATTTGTATTAATTTAAAGTAAAGCAGGGCTAGTGAACTTTTATTCACGGCTAATACATTTGTAAAATCACTGATCCCATGGCTAGTGGATTTTATAAGAATTCTAGAAGCTCTGAATATTAGAACAGAATAAAGTGTTTTATATGCAAATTATTTATTTTATTCTTGCAAAAATATTATCAAGTAAAAAAAATTAAAAAAAATAAAAAGGAAAAAAAGGAGAAATTGCCTACTTACCTATCCACATCTGAAGCTACAGGTTGGAAGTGGAATTTTTTACTAATGGCCTAACCAATCAAGCCCTGCCTTGGTCTATCAGCCAAGAAACCTTGAACCTTAAGTGGCTATCAACACAAAAATAAATATGAAAACAAAGGTCAAATTTGTTTTATTCCCCCTCTCCCAGTTACTTTCCAGGCACATATGCAAATATTTTAGTGGGAGGGGGGTCTAGATTGTGACGATTCAAGTTCATAGGGGTGTCAAGTTATGCTCCCCTGGAAAATATATGAAAGAATAGAACATTTGCTCAAGCAGGGGATTCAACCCCTAAAACCCTTTCCTTGCACATGTCTGCTTTCCCTGAACTAAGAAAGAAAGAAAGAAATGTTTTATTTAACGATGCACTCAACACATTTTAATTACGGATATTTGGCGTCAGACATATGGTTAAGGACCACACAGTAATTGAGAGAGGAAACCCGTTGTCACCACTTCATGGGCTAGTATTTCCAATTAGCAGCAAGGGATCTTTTATATGCACCATCCCACGCTTTCCCTGAACAATGCACAAGTACAATCTTTCTAAGTAATTTATCCTGGGCTGGCACTTAATGACGGCACATGTGGCAATTGCCATCGTTGAGATATAAATTGCTGTAGGCCAGGAGCATCACTGATGACACACAAGCTTTTTTTTTTCTTCTTTTTTTTTTAACGACGCACTCAACACATTATAAGTATGGTTATATCGGTGTCAGACATATGGTTATGTCGAGAAAAAACCCAGTGGTTAGCTGACGGGGATCGATCCTAGACCGACCGCGCATCAGGCAGGCACTGTACCACTGGGCTATGCTGCCCGCTTGATGACACACAAGAGTCATCAGTAAAGCTCCTCAATAGTAGCAAATTTTTAAAAATATCTGCCAGTATATAACATTAGTACATTGAAGATATGGCCACATATAGCAAAATAACC